>CM054177.1:61601163-61893663 GCA_028829895.1 Sinotaia quadrata | reverse complement strand
GTGTGTGTGTGTGTGTGTGTGTGTGTGTTTCAGAGAGAAAAGGAAAGAAACATTATAATGATTCAATTGAATTGATTTGGTGCTTGATTGTTTGACTCTCCGGCCCATTCGAACTGACGTGTAAAATGAATCGACCCGAGATTATAAAGATTGTTTTTTTTCAATCACATCTGTGATATTCATACACTATTATTCGATTTATCCACGAATATGTATTGATTAGTGGGCTCAGCTGTGACAATCTTCTGCGATATTAATTATATTTATTAGTGGGTTTATCAGACAGTCGTGATATTTATTAGTGGGTTTATCAGACAGTCGTGAAATTTATTAGTGGGTTTATTTCAGACAGTCGTGATATTTAATAGTGGGTTTATCAGACAGTCGTGATATTTATTAGTGGGTTTATCAGACAGTCGTGATATTTAATAGTGGGTTTATTTCAGACAATCGTGATATTTAATAGTAGACTCAGCCCTGAGCATACATGTTTTCAATGATACTGTAACAATGAAATCACGATATCAGACATTACTGAATTAAATTCATTCATAGTATATTTATTTACCGTTGTTAAATAAGAATATATTCATAGAGTATTTATTTATCGTTATTAAATAAGAATTCATTCTTAACCTATGTATTTATAGCATTCTTTTGCATTTCATTACGTGTGAGTTAAAAGTTCGCTCAGATTTATGTGTGCGTAATAAAATGAGCAGAAAAGACTAATGTAAGACGTGTTTAAAGGACTGATGTAAGACGTGTTTAAAGGACTGGTGTAAGACGTGTTTAAAGGACTGATGTAAGACGTGTTTAAAGGACTGATGTAAGACGTGTTTAAAGGGCTGATGTAAGACGTGTTTAAAGGACTGGTGTAAGACGTGTTTAAAGGACTGATGTAAGACGTGTTTAAAGGATTGATGTAAGACGTGTTTAAAGGATTGATGTGTGACCTAGAAAAGAGTATCATTGACCTATATAGAGGAGCAGTCGTACAAACCGGTTTGGTGGTAGTGAACAGAGAAAAGTAATGGGAGTGCTGATGTGTTGTAAATATCTACCCGTATACTTAAGGTCGGCAGTAAAGCTATCTACAAATTGTACTGCGAAAAAATACAGATGAGAACCCATGAAGTGAACCAATGGAAATGAAACACTTTAAAAACATGGGGGAAATTCGCAACACAAAAACCTCCATTCCAGCCAACTACGGCTTATGACACTAAAAGTTATAACAGAAATTCCCTAAATAATGAGATGATACTCTAAACAGGAATCCTACAAATAGTGAGTGTGTATATATATATATAAAACAAAGGTATCTCATTTCTTGCATTATTTAATAATATACGACAGGATTACTTGATTTATTATACTATTTCATATGTATGTTTATTAAATACTTAGACATTTTATTGGTATTCTACTGTAGACACTGTTTTCGTATTTAAAAAATATATTTTTGCTTGTTATTTTGACAGCATAGTATGTGTGACACCACACTTCCCATGGTATTATTATTAATAATCATCCATAATTATTACAGTTGGTGAGGATCTTAATCTGTGTTTATTACTAATTCTCCAAAAGACACCACTCATCTTTCTCACTTGGCGGATATGCGGATGCTGCAAACGTTTTCTCTCAACATTAAAGACATACGGTATATTTGTGACTTTTTGCTAGGAGATCAGCAGGATGTTAATTCTCCACCACCTGGGCAGCCTATAACCTTAGACTAATCCCAATAACACACCTTCTGGTGGCCCACATGTTAGAAAGCTGAATGATAGATAATGTAGAATAGTAGAGTGATCGTTCTAGAAGATAGCTTAAGTCCCCTGATACATACAGCCAGGATAGTAAGTACATAGAGGTGAATGACTACAATACATAACATGTGAGTCAAGCAAACTCGAGTGGTCTAAGTATCAACAATAAATGTATTCAATAAGAAATAGCATAAGAAAGCAAATAATATATTGCAAATAGTTCAACAATTACAATTAGTATTTATATATATATTATATAAGTTCATAATCATGAATAAGAGAATATTTATTTGAGTCCTATAACGCTCTAGTAGTTATTTGGTTCATTTGTATAACAAACTATAAATGAGTTTATAAGAAAACACTGAATGTTTCTGAGTGAACTATAAATGAGTTTATAAGAGAACACTGAATGTTTCTGAGTGAACTATAAATGAGTTTATAAGAGAACACTGAATGTTTCTGAGTGAACTATAAATGAGTTTATAAGAAAACACTGAATGTTTCTGAGTGAACTCTAAAAGTACTTTGATTAAAGTTCAAGTGAATTTGATTGTATCTTGACTGAAGTTGTGTGGCTGTTGACTTTATAAATAATAACTTTAAATCTACCTATTGCATTATCTGGGTCCCAATGAATGTCATTAGCAGCTGCTCACGTGGTTCATTGAATTGGACCTTGGCATAGAGTCATTCTGCTTTGGTGCTGTTCACAGTGCAATACTCATCAAAGTCAACATCCAGGATAAAATGATTCTGTTCTGGTGTTGTTTCACAACTCTACACCCATCAAACTCAACCTCTCAGACATTGTGCATACATCTCTGATAAAGTACCAAATCTGCCAATAAATGCACATGGTCTAAGAAATCATCTTCATATGCTCTCTGATAGAACACTCTTACTTACATGGTCACCATACATTTAAATATCGTAAGCAAAATATTACAATATGAAATATCGTCAATGTCAAGAGATATCATATTAGTTAGGCAAGCAAAACCACATACCTTCAGGAGTAATATATACAGAGGATGATTTCCTGCTGTATTGATAACCAGCAATAAGAGTTATTACTATGCTTATCAGAATTTTTCATTGCAGCTCCACGTGTAGAAGATTCTAAATTATATTCTCGCTATTCAGTTTTGGAAATTTATCAATTGAATTTTTTGCATGTTTTCTATGTGTGTGAATAATGTATGGATCGAGAGAGTTGACAGGTAATGCGTGTGAATATGTCTGAGAAAGAGGAGTGGAAGGTGTAAATAATTACATATACAGAATGATTCATATCTGCATCATCCATCTTTCCCCAATGCTTGGAAGCCTTCATTCAGTCAGTCAGTCAGTCAGTCAGTCAGTCAGTCAGTCAGTCAGTCAGTCAGTCAGTCAGTCAGTCTTCAATTCTTTATTCTTCACATTACTTACTCCTTTCAGTCCAGTCCTGCGCACCCCAGCATCATGTCACGACTCTTCATGCTCTTTCAAATTTACCTTTATCATCATTCCTGCTGCCAAGGCCTCACTAGCGTGCACGCATACCCAGATCACGACTCGTGGCATTACACTGTTGACATGCCAAGGGAGACAACTCAGTCAACTCTCCCTTTGTTGATGATAGAAAAGACAATCATCTCTTTATTCCAAGTGAAGAAATTCCAATGTATAACCCTTTCATACTATCTCTGTATGGTTGAACATTTTTAATTTCCATCGTCAAGTAGAATCTTTATGAACAACAAACTAAAAATTCAAAATATTCGTGCTTCAGGAAGAAAGAGAATGACTACGACTCGTTGGAGATTATAACTATTCTGACTCTGTTCCTATTCTTGATGAACAAAATAACTCAGTAGGAAGAACACTCGAAGTATCAGTTTTGGAAAGAACAAACTGTCAACAGAAACATTCTCAAAAATCTACTACAAATACTTTGCCTCATAATAAGGAATTTCATAACTGATCTGCATAACATTTTCTTTATTGATTCATTTAGCAAATGTTGTTGTTTTGAATGCCGTGTGTTCTGTACTTGAATACTGCCTTTGTGACTATCACACGACTACATTTTAATTAATCACATACTAGACAAAATGATTTATAACATGCATTAATGTTTTCTTTGTTAACTCTTGTCCTAATAAATAAAATTTGTATCTTGTTTACACTTCCGCTTTTAAATTCTCAACAGAAGTCATCGGGTGGGGGCTAATTTTTAAGTGTTGTTACGAAAGTCAGACAATAGCATATCTTGGGAAGTGCCCCTCCAAACTGTGAGATAGTGTGAGAGCCAGAGTTTCTATAACGACCGAGAGGTATAAGACGAGACAGGAATTCTGAACTGGTAAAGCTCAGAGACAAGGGTGGAAGATAAAAATAAATAATGGCTAATGTCTCTGAGGCCTGATCGAGTTTCTCTGTCAGTAGCTACGAAGACCCGTACGGGTGGAATTAAGTAGATTACCGGGTATGTGACGTATACTCTGTTAACCCATCCATTACACATTTTTTTAATTCACAAAATATGTATATATCAAAATCTCTATCTATGAATTCATCACTTTGGTTATCACTAATTATGTATTTATCTCTTGTCATTTAAGTGAGGGTGGTTGAATGCTTTAGCTTGCGTGACAGTATAATTTTACCCCCTTGTCAGGTAAGTGAACTACTTTATATTTTTCTCCATCGTTGTAATTTTAATACTATTTATTAAGCGTAAATACTTAAATGTAAAATTAATTAATCATTTTACTTTCTCAAACACTATTTTAATGTACTGTCTTTTATTTAAGTACATTTTTAAAATGTTACCCTCCTCTGCTCCTTCATATTGAAGACAATATTTTAATAATTTTCTTGTATGATCCACTCTTAACACTCTCATCTTTTATCTGTGCATTTTGTTCGGCTACTTAGTCATATGATTGTAATCCTTGTTAGAAGAAATGACAAACATTGTTTACCGATTACTAAACATGGAATATTTACTCTCAATTAGAAGAAATGACAAACATTGTTTACCGATTACTAAACATGGAATATTTACTCTCAATTAGAAGAAATGACAAATATTGTTTACCGATTACTAAACATGGAATATTTACCCTCATTTAGAAGAAATGACAAACATTGTTTACCGATTACTAAACATGGAATATTTACTCTCAATTAGAAGAAATGACAACTTTTGTTTACTAATTAATAAACGTGGAATATTTACTCTGAGAATGCCAATGTACAAGTTTTCTAAGCTAATTTTATAAAACATCTGCATGGAGTCTGTGCTAGATACTTTTAAGACTTCAGTCACTGTGGTATATGAATCAGCAGTGAGCAAGCCTGCTGTAAGGTGACGTCATTATAGCGCAGCTGATATGTATAGACTAGCAACTGACTACAGAATTTTAAAAAGTCAGGAACACACCAAATGTACATACTCATTTTGTGTTTGATGCTGTTGTAAATTAATAGGAAATAAAACAAAACTAATAAAATAAAATAAAATAATAAAATCATTAAATATCACAATTATATATCAAAAAACAAACATAAACACACAAGCAAACGTCTCTTAAAAATATGCGGTAAATACATTAAAAAGTCATTAAAAACTCTCTTCTTACTCAAGTTTTGTATAAATTCACCTAACGCTGAGCAACGGTTGAACGTAATAATCCTATATTACAAGCATACACAAATATATTAGCGGGCTACACCGTACGGCCATTTCGCTCAAAATGATACATTCAATTCTAAACACTAATAAATAATCACGACCAATAGCATCGCTGTGTGATCATGTATGTGTGTGTGTGTGTGTGTGTGTGCCTTATCTATGGATGCGAATGGAGTAATGTAGCACACAAAACCAACTTATATAGTTGCCTTCACCCACATCGCAATCAGCATGTTTAAACCGTGATTATTCATTTATCACCATGGGGTGCATCAATGATAATGTACTAATCACCGTCTGATAAATGAACTGGTCATTTGTAACAGAAGGTAAATTAAAACTTGAAGAAAGACAAAGCAATGTTACAGTTGGTATAATAGACATGCAAACGTAAATAATATTAGAATTTGTATACAGTGTTTGACAACTCACTCTATTACGTGAGCAGAAGGCGAGTCACGTTCGGTCTTTATCTTCTCTTGTACTCTTTAAGCGTATCTCCGTGACCCGGGGTGTCTGATGACCTATTCAAGTCGTTACAATAGAACGGCTAGCGTTTCCTTTCGTGTGTGCTTGAGGACTACAAGTCGATGCGACTCGATGCAATGCAGATTATAGGACGTATTTGTGCAATCTGAGAAATGGCAAATACAGGTGAAGAGTGAATGTCGCTCCGGAATGTGTTTGCATTTTTCCGGCACGTGCAAAATAATCCAGCTAAGAGAGCAGATGGTCTGAAGGAAACGTCTTTCGATCCTCAGCATTAAAAGGAATGCAGGAACTCTTTGCATGCCAGTTGCCGGCTCGTACAGTGAAGAATTCTTTTTCTTTTTCTTATCAGAATCAGTTTTGTGTGTGTGTGTGTGTGTGCGTGCGTGCGTGCGTGCGCGCGCGCGCGCAGTGTGCATCATCTTTCTGTCTCTGTTTAAGTATCTCTTTTCTTATACACACACACACACACACACACACACACACACACACACACACACACACACACGCACACGCACACGCACACGCGCACACACACACACTCACACTTTATATATAGGCCTATATATGCACACTTTTGCTGGATTCAGCGATCATTATATAAATATATATGACAGTTTACAAACTTAAATTTTGGACAGAATTTTCTTTTGATGTTGTTTGTGTTTAGCAACCTACATGTAATTCTCTCCTCTCTCTCTCTCTCTCTCTCTCTCTCACACACACACACACACACACACTTACTCGCTCTCCTCCCTTTCATTCTTTCCATTTCCCTATGTGGCTGTATATATGCTTGAAAATAGGCTCTTAGATTTTCAAGCACATCCACCATTCAGACAAACGAAGCAAGAATAGTGGTATTTCTCAGCTATAATGGAACTACAATCAACCCAAGCCGTTCCCAAAGTCCACCCACTGACCCACGGACATAAGTTGGTCTGCGCTATTTATAGTGTGACATTATACACGAACATAATTCTGCATTTTGTGCACAGTGTGACTTTACACACGAACATAATTCGGCATTTCTTGCACAGTGCACAGTCGTCTGACGTTATAGCGGACACAGTCGTTGTAGCAGAGACTTAAATACCACGTGTGGCTGGGTTTATGAAAATAGCTTTCTGCCAACACTTTGAGTTAGACCCATTGGCGCCGACCGGAAGTGCTGCCCATCATTTCATTTAGAAACCAGCTCGACTATTTTCATTTGTGAGAAAGGGGTGTAGATCATCATTGATTTAGCACATAAAAAATATTTTTCTATATTTTATACCCATTATTACCATTAATAGTAAAACAAATGATTGTATAAAAAGGTTCATTGCAGCGTTTCAATCTATAGATTTCAAAAACACTATCTCAACAAGAGTAAATTAGCTTTCATGAATTAATCTACCAATTATCTGCATATCTTAAAATTCAATCAGACACCATGGAACAAATGTGATGTCATTGTCGGACCACGGTCTAATTAGCGTCACAACCTGTTTGTCAAGACGAAAGTCTGATGTTTCCTGGGACTCAGAGACCAACCAATCAGGCTGACAATTCAGGGACAAGTAGATCTTTCTTTTTCTCTCATTTCATCGTCTTCTTTCTCTGAAAGTGTAAGGTGTCGGGCTTATTTAACTTCGCATTAGCTGAGAGACAAGCAAAAGTAGAGGCAGGTCATTCAAGATAATCAAGACCGTCGCGTGCATGTGGGCGGAGCTAGCAGGAGATTCGCGCTTTCCTTGCGCGTGCAAGCGCGCGAGGCCCAGCTTCAGCAGCAAACAGGTTCTGAAACAAAAGACTACGACAGAAAAGGTTTCTCGCACCTGTACTGGATACCTTGCGCGTGTAACTGCAGTTAAACAAAGATAAAGCCCAGAGATCTTTCATACTGACGGAGCGGTTCCATATCCGATCAGGCAATGTGTGATTACAGTTTCGTAAGCAAACCAGCTGCTTTCTACACCCTTTCTGGAGTAAGAACGGTAACTGAGTGATGGGAAATCTATATGTGAACAGTTTTCTTTCTTGTGCTTGAAGTCGACACATATCGTGCAGTTCACCTTGCTAGTGAAGTGTATTTGTAGAAAGAAGCTTAGCCTGCCGCTAACGTCACGTCACGGGGCCTGACTCAGAGCGACCGACTGATTTGTCCCGCTCTGAAGACGCTAAGAGACTCAAACAGAAGAGCAGTACTTAAAAAAAAATTTAAAAAAAACGTTCGGATTCCCTTTGGAGTGATGTGCCCTTGAGCGTTTTTAAAATTAAAATATTTTTTAAAAAAACAAAAAAACTTTAAACCGCAAGAGATTAAAGCTTGTTTGCTGATTACGGCTGTTGCGCACGCGTGACCGCACGCGGCAAACTCTGTTAACTGACAGGACAAGAAGAAAATTTTTATTGCGCTTGAATGACTGCGCTGTTCGTCTGAAAGTATCCACCCGGTCAGTCACCCTGGAATCAGTATTGCCGTCTTTGCTTCGCTAGCAAGTGGGTGCTTTGAAATTGTCAATATTCTGTCTGAAGTCAAGCTGGATTTGACAAGCCTTCCCACCGCGCACTTTTACTTCCAAAGTTCAAAATTCTGTGAAATGCCAGTCGTTGCAGTAGTCTGTCCAGCACACGTGTAACTTTTCATCGGCATTTCTTGGTATCTAATTCTCATCATCATCATCACTCCATCAGTAACTAAATCAGCAACTTGAGACACGTTATCGGATCCTGATGTCTCATTATCAGCAAACTAAGACACATCTCGTTAGATTTTTTGGTGTTTCAACGAACTGACACCTCATTAGACCTTTGTGTGTCACTATTAACTAACTAAAATAACTCATTAGACTTTATTGACTGGTTATCAGCGAATTGTGATACTCTATAAGACCTTTGTCAACAAACGCCATTTCTAAAGGATGTAACAGAAAGACTTGAAGACTTTTCTTCATATTTCTGTTAGCAGTCTTCATTGAAAAGATGAGTTTTGTCTTGGACTTTGTACTTTACTGACTCACGGAAGCAGCAATATCATGTTTACACAGTACTTTACTGACTCACAGAAGCAATAGCTTTTTGCACAGTACTTTACCGACTCACGGAAGTAAACAGTTTGTTTACACAGTAATTTACTGATTCACTGAAGCAACAGCTTGTCTGCACAGTACTTTACTGACTTACGAAAGTAACAGTGTTCTTTGTTTTTTTGGATCATTGAGACGCACAAAATCCACATAGAGAAAGATAAACATTGATATATTTAATTGATATTTTTATTGTGCTAAGACAGTATATGTTTGATGCACTTTCTCATCACGATGAACAATTCCTTTGTTCGTTGAGGATTAACTTATAAGATCAGTGTTTCTGCCATCTGTTTGGGCGCCAAACTGAAGACATGACGTGGGTCTTTTCATTCTGACGCCTATACTTTTAGAACAGAAAGTGTCTGTACTATGAACATTTAGTTAAGACATATTTTCATTCAAACTGTCTTTCTGTCAGTTTATAGTAGTACTGAACTCTCCTATTTAATAGCCATAACTCAAAGTCTCTATTGCATGAGCAAATCTTAGCGGAAAACATTTGTGTTTCAAGATGGAAACTGTCCCTGGATTCTACGTCAACCCAGACAAGTTCATGCTTCGAGTGCCGCTACACAGCGTCTCGGCATCAGCAGACAAACTGCACACCAGATTGAAACCCGGCAACCATAGCAACCGGTTAGGTGTTGGGGATAGATGTGCTAACGTCTTCGGCAACAAGACTGCCGGAGGACCGTTCTCTGGAAACGGGCGCTCACGATCGCCGCTAGTACCTCTCAGAAACCGGCAACTTCCAGCTTCTTTTTGGCAAGAGCCGAATGTCCCGCGTGGGTACTCGTACCCGTTTTGGGCCCATTCCTTTCCGTTCCACCCGTTTTCTGTTGGATGGAACGGGTTTAGTTCAACTGCGTCATCAGTTGCCAGTGGCTTGAAGGACAACTCAAGTACTGGTAGCAGCAACAACAGCAGCAAGCAAACGAGTGAGGTGCATTCGTCAAAGGAGTTCTTGGCACGTCTTCAAAGCGCTCAAGCTTGGGGCTACGATGTAGCATCCTCCAGATTTCCGATAACGGAGTTTCTCTTCTACAACTATGGCCTGAAAAGCTACCTGCAGCCCAGCGAGTCCTTCGCACCCGAAGGGCCACGCCGAACGCCCCAACTTCCTTGCCTTCCATCCTCGACGCCGGAAGACCACGTGATCAAAGGCGATTCCTCGCGCTTTGGGGACGGCAACCCGCCTAGAGGGACTAGCCTGGCCTTCCCTACGTTGTGTCCTTACTTAGGATATAACTGTCCTAACCTCCACAGCCAGACGCCTCACAGGTTTTGGGACTGCGTTCTCAGTCAAAAAGTGTCGACCACGGACGATTCTTCAGTGACGTCATCATCATTAGCGTCGACATCTTTGTCGATGTTGTCACGTCCTTCAAGGATCTCGCCAGTGGGACAGTTGTGGAAGCCGGTGGCGGGAAGGACAGAGAGTGTCTACCCTCGACGATACCATCCGTTCACAAGCGCTTAGTATACATAAGTATAAGATGGCGTGTGTTGATATTTAATGTGCCAAGAGAAATAGAACTGAGTGCGTCTTGAGAACTATTTTGTCTGAGTGCGTGTTACTGATAGCTACTAGCGAACATTCGAAAGCAAACAATGCCGGGTGAAACAGTAAAGGAATACAGTAATGAATATTCCTCTAAACGTAATTAATCGACATAATTGGGTGGGAATTCAAAAATTCGGCCTTTATGTCCGGTTGTCAGTTTCTATTTAAGCGTGTATTTGTGCATGTTATTATGAAATGATAAACATATTAACGCCCTATTTGTGCACCTCATTACGAAATAATAAACTTGTTTGCTGCCCTATTTGTGCACCTCATTCATGTTCGAGAGGGGCAAAATGTTTCGTAAGCTGATTGAGTTAATTTGTCCAAAAGAAATATTACATATTGTGTAAAATTACACACAAAACAAAATGTTTAAGACATTATATGTATATAACTAGTGAATTCTATTCTTGTGTGCTCAATATAATGTTATATTTTCCTATGTTTCAGCTTTTCAGCCGACTTGTGCCATATTTTTTAACATTGTTTTGGGTTGTCAAATATAGCTTTTGAAGTTAGGCTTTACGTGAAACGTTTCAACAGTATCTGTAGCCGTATATTTGAAGCAAAACGACAAACATATTTGTTGGTCAGTGCCTCCATTTTCTGCAATATACATATTTTTTTTTACATTTTATGTGTATTATATTTAAAAACATTAATCTTTCTTCCATGTCTATCGATTACAAATATCAATACAAAACTCTCTACTCATCTCTCTATCCATCTGTCTGTCAGTCAGTCTGTCTATTTATCTATCTGTCTCTTTTGTCTACCTACCTACCCTTTTATCTATCAACCTACCTAAAATTATATAACTTTAATTCTTCTGATCATCCACGACGCATCAGTGAAACCATCCTATCTTAGGTTAGCTTTTAGACAAATGTTTATCTCTGGTCGAATTGAAATGATTACTATTATTTTTAGTCATTTTTGTCTCTTTTAGTACTTTCTTCTATTAAATAATGTGTCACATTCAGCAGTCGAAATACAGCTGTCACCACAATAGTCAAGCTAGACAACACAACTTCAAGAATTGCTTGAAAGTTGCATTACACTTGACGGCAGCACATCAAGAAATGCGGAAAGTCAAATTATACTGCATTACACTTCTGACGGCATGTGAGCAGTAAACAGCTATATACACGCGTCTCCGCGTATTAATGAACGTGTTTACAAGGTAGTGTAACTACCTTTTTTTTTTTTTTTTTTGCTAGAGAGAACAAGCAATCTGATAGAACGCCTGGGACTAGCGTTGTTTTTTCTTTTGCTAGAGAGAACAAGCAATCTGATAGAACGCCTGGGGACTAGCGTTGTTTTTTCCTTTTGCTAGAGAGAACAAGCAATCTGATAGAACATCCGGGGACTAGCGTTGTACAGCTGTCCAATGGCTGATTAGATAATTTTCCATTACGGTCTAGGTAAACCGACTGTGAATAAATATGAACGGGTTGGTGGGGTGGAGGTGGCGGATTACTCTTCGATGTCTAAGCAAAACTTTTTTATAATAAACAAAAACATTTATAGACAATAATGGAATTAACAATATCTCTACTACTGCATCCCTCTAAGACAGGGGTGCACAAACGTTTTAGGACAGAGGGACACATTTCCAATTGATAGTGCATGGAGGGCAGCCACATGAATGGATCAGTAGAAAAACCAACACAAATAATGAAATAATGTGCTTTACATTCGTAATAATGGTAACATCCAAAAGTCCTCCGGGGGCCGCATTGAGCCCTGTCTCGGGCCGCGGTTTGTGCACCCCTGCTCTAAGGGATAAATGGAGTTATGGAGTCAAAATGTTGCAATGTCTGCTCACCGCTCAGAAAACAATACACATTTCTCTGACAATGTTCATTATTACATTCATTTGATGTTTTATTTTCCTTAGGCATGTACTCATTTTACCTTTTTTGTGCTAGGGATTGTTGTGTCTTCTTTTTAAAATGATTATGTGTACACACACACACACACACACACACACACACACACACACACACACACACACACACACACACACATGCACACACCTCGTTGTACGCACACACACACACACACACACACACACACACACATGCACACACTTCGTTGTACACACATATACACACACATACACATAGTTTTCTATACTCCCAACTGGAGTTTTTAAGCTCTTATCATTATATTTTCTATGTAAACCTTAGCTATATCAACAGCAAGATACCTGTAAATGATAGTTGTCTTTTTTAAAATTTCATTTCTGTATTATTTTTATTTGGGGGTTGGGGTAGGGATTGCTTTCTTTAATGTATTGTAGTGTGTTTTGAAATGATGCTTTGGTATTGTTCTCTTTTTGGCCATAAAGTTAATACAGTCACACGTGATGAATGCACACAGGACAGCATTTATCTTTCCCTCTAAGTAATTAGAAACCAGACAATAGCTTGGAAAAGGTCAAGACAACCTGTTGTAATTTGATAAAATTTGACATGGTTACTCTTTACTTCACTGAAAATCTCACAGCCGTGAACAGTAATTGGCTAATTTAATTTTTTATGTAGTGTTTTATTCAATCAGGTTTATTACTGCTGCATCTGTGCATGAATTTAAACATGTTTGTTATGTTTATTAATATTTGAGGAGTTTTATGTTGCATTATCGAGTAATTTTAACTGAGTCATTCTCAAGGGATGGCTTTGGAAATGTTGGCGGGGTCCTGGTGGAACGATTTCTTACAAATTATCATTTCATGGAACAAATAATTTTCTTTTGTTTCTGACTTAGTTTTATTTTATAAACTGTTTATGCTCTTTCTCTGGGGTTTTCTATTAAAATGAAAAGCATTTCGGATAATTCTATTTATACCACTGCTATTCTTATGGCGTATGACATTGCATAATGTTTAATAATTTTTACCTATGTCCATTCATGTTTGTTTGTTTTTAATTTGATGATTATAAGTTAGAACATATCGAAATGTTTGTTTATATGATTTAAATGAACAATAAAATAAGATCATCACCTTATGCACTCTTCCTTCCTTACATCAGTTGGCCAGCGTGTGTACACAGGTGTTGGTGCTTGTGTATGCGCGATTGTGTGAGTGCGTGTGTTCATTTGCAAGACAAAGCGCAATGGAGTGGAGCATATTCCTTGTGTGTCGTCACATGACACTAACAAGGTTGTCAAATCGGATGTACGCAACATTTTCACATATTGTGAGTTAGTATACTTAAGTTGGCACCGTGAATATGTGACTTGCAATTTTAATATTTGCTGCGATTTCTTCATGATGAACTGTTAATTTCTAGTCTAGAGTTAGCTTCTGCTGTCTGCGTTCTAGATTATTATATACCTAAACCTTGCATGCTGATATCACTACAAATTTGACATTTTTGCAAGCTGATATCACTACAAATTTGACATTTTTGCAAGCTGATATCACTACAAATTTGACATTTTTGCAAACTGATATCACTACAAATTTGACATTTTTGCAAGCTATATCACTACAAAATTGATATTTTTGTACAGCATCTTACTTGGGTTCACAGGTATGGTATATATGATTCAGGTTGCTATTTTATTTTCTACTATTTTTGCATTTTTTTATATTTATCTACTTCTGTCTTTTTTCATTGGGTTTTTAATATATAACTAGATCTATTTCCGTCTTTTCCCCTTACTGTTTATATTTAACTGAATCTATATCCGTATTTTCCCCCTTACTTTTTATATTTAACTAAATCTATATCTGTCTTTTTCCCTTACTTTTTATATTTTAACTGGATCTATATCCGTCTTTTACTTTTGTTTTATTTATTTATTTTTTAATTTACTGGATCTATTTCCGTATTTTTCCTTGGTTTTTAATATTTAACTGGACTTATTTCCGTCTATTCCCCTAGGGTTTTTTTTGTCTATTTCCGTCTTTTTCCCTTTCTTTTAGCTTAAAAGTTGACTGACATTTGTCTTTTGCTGATTATTTGCTTTAAATTACAGTTGGTGCTGCTGTTGCTGTTGTTAGGATAAGACTGTTCACTGCTTTAATCATTCTGTTCACTTCTTAAACAGAATCTCTTTAGTGTTGATTTTTCTATCGTTTTCCCTCTCTTTCTTTCTTCCTTCCACATATTTTTTTAATCTCCAGTCCAAATACATTAGTGTTCTTAGAGTAACTATGGAACCAAAGAGATTCCAGTAGACTGAATAGAGGAATTGTTTGTATTGGATGTGGCACCAGAAACAATCTGTGGAGGAGTAAATTTGCCATTCCCTGTTTCTAAACTTAATTTTTATATAAAGTGTTCAAGTGACCCGACCTTGGGCACTCCTTATGATGGTATTTTTGTAAGTATCAGAGTTGGAGTAAACACTCGAGTTGACAATATGCCAGAAATTGCTGACGAAATGCAAGCCAGTTCCAACTGGATGAGTATTTTTTATTATCCAGTGTTTAAGATTTACAAGAGGGAGACCAGACAATGGGCTGAAATCAAAAGTTTACCTGCTGTAGAGAATTTTATTGTCTAATCACTTGAATTTATGTAGCAAGAAGTCCAGTCGTGAAAGGCAGCCATTAGCTTAAAGGGTGGGTTAATTGACTGATTGTGAGAGAATGGACTTAGAAATATTTCATGCATTTTGCTATTGATAAGTTATACTTGCATTTTGTTTAAAGATGTATTAGGTGAGTAGACTATTATTTCTACAATTTTTTTAACTAAGATGCTTGAATATAGTATGCTAAGCACTTGACATTGTTTCTAGTGAACCATCTCATTAAAACTGATATGCTGTATTTATTATGCTGTGTGCGTGTATCGGGCTAATAAATACTAATGCAGGAAACTGTAAGTTGAAAGAAGGAATGGAGTTAATAAAGAAGTAAACTGGAAATTTAGCATTTGTTACCAGATTATATTTTTGCAGGGATAAAGCAGCCTTTTTTGTATTAATTGAATCCCCTGGTTTACTGATTATAAACCGCTATGACCATGATAAATGTGGGAAGCCTCTATTGCAGTATAACTGTAAGAATACACTACACTCCATTGACGTAATGGTGGCAAGGTATACTTACATCGAGCAATTTCTGGTAAAGGGAAGTCACTAGAAATTGCTCTAATTGTTGTTCTGCTTGAAGGATCTGGTACGGCACAAAAAGCGCCCATGTTAGCTTCGAGAGAATAGCAGTGAAAGAAGTATCTTCAACATGAGGATAAAAACATGTGGAATTGACGTGGATACGGTTGCAAAAGCATGTGAAAGACTATTGATACAGTTCTTAAACCAAGTACACAGAAACTGTTATCATTTATCTCTAATCATTTCATTTCTGTTCTCAGATAAGAACTATCCTGTGATTTGTATTGACACTATTGCTGAATTGTATTTTAGGATATATAATGCTGTATAGAATAAGAATTATTTGAACATGGTTTCATGGAAATATTGATGTAAAGTGATCTTTTTTTTTTCATTGTATTTGTCATATGTATGTTTGATTGTTGGTTTAATAAAACTTGACTTACAACCAGTGTTCTGTTTCATTTTAGAAAGAGGTCATTTTTTTTTTATAATAGATTCGAGATATATCCAGTGTTTGTTATCGCTTACACTTTCGTCTTCAAATCTCCTCGTCATGACTTTACTTGCACTCATTTGACTTTCACAAGCTCCCGAAACCTTGTGTTCGGTGAAGTCCGTAAAGGAAAATATAATTGTTTTAATTCATTCATTCACAACAGAACGACTAGATTTTACCAAAATATTATTTTTAATTTTACGAAAAATATTTGAAAAATGTTAACAGACAAGTCTAGAACGGTCTTGCACTGATAACAGTCTCGACTGATCTTTTACAGGTAAACTCTAGAGTCATGATCAGCTTTGTACAGACAAGTCTAGACCAGTTTTGCTAATGGAATTATAGATTGATATTTTACAGGAAAAAATCTAAACAAATCTTAAATAAACAGCTCTAAACGAATCTTTTGCAAAGAAATATAGACAAGTCTTGTAGATACAACCTTTAATCGTTCTTCCACAGACAGCTTTTGGTGGTCCAACCTAGCGCCAATAAACGTTAACTCCCTACTCGAGTAAAAGGATAAATCGCTAGAACATTCCCTTCTTCCCGGTAACAACATGGCAATTTAAATTAAAATTCTCGTACGAAATCATAAAAATAAATCTAAATGAATGCAGAATTTCCCATTGCGTACTGGAAGCTTGTCCTGCACGTTGTTGACACACGAGACTTGATGCCTGTGTGACGCACCGGGAGGGAAGGAAGGAGGGAAGGAAGGAAGGAAGGAAGAGATGAACGTAGTCTCTGCAATCAGCAGTGAGCTGCAAGGGACTCTTGAAGATGGTGTAGAAATCAATCGCAGAACTTCGTTGGCAGTCAGGAAAGAACACAACAGTCCAATAATAGAAATAATAAATCGCAGAATGGTAATGGCTGTTACCGCTAAGAACCGTCTAGCAGGGTCACGTGTGAAGATTTTTCAGGCGCAACTTTGCTCTAAGAGATAAACCGACAGCAAACAGGTCATGGAAATAAAGCAGAGAAAATGGAAAAGAGAATGAAAGAAACAAAAAGTATAAAGAAAGTGATATGCAAAGAGACCAAATGTATTGCTAAAAATAGAGACAGCACTAAATTTCTATACTTAATAAGGCAAAAACATGCATTATCCTGACATTATCATATTTTGAATTAAATACATTATTAACAAACCGTCAAAATTTTCCTTTAGAGTTCATGTGGTTTTCTATTTAATTTCTGAAAAACAGATTTTGCTATTTTTAGCAATACATTTGGCCTATTAACATTTTAGCGTAGCTATTGGATTAAAATCTATTTCTCTACTTCCGGCCAAAAAATAGACAATGTATTTGACCTATTAACATTTTAGCGTAGCTATTGGATCAAAATGAATCTCTACTTCCAGCCAGGAATTAGACAAATCATTGGCTCGGAAATATCGATTGTGACAGATGACATGACATTTCGATCAAGCTGGCATTGTGGAATGTGAACGATTGCTAGCATTCACATACCCATGTCCAGTTGTCAACTTCTAATATTCACATACCCATGTCCAGTTGTCAACTTCTAATATTCACATACCCATGTCCAGTTGTCAACTTCTAATATTCACATACCCATGTCCAGTTGTCAACTTCTAATATTCACATACCCATGTCCAGTTGTCAACTTCTAATATTCACATACCCATGTCCAGTTGTCAACTTCTAATATTCACATACCCATGTCCAGTTGTCAACTTCTAATATTCACATACCCATGTCCAGTTGTCAACTTCTAATATTCATATACCCCTATCCAGTTGACAATTTCTAGCATTCACACATGCCCTTCCTTCATTCACCCGTCCCCCTCCCCGTTCTCATCGCATAACTCTTTCTTTATACTTTTGGTTTAGAGCAAAGTTGCGCCTGAAAAATCTTCACACGTGACCTTGCTAGACGGTTCTTAGCGGTAACAGCCATTACCATTCTGCGATTTGTTTTTTTATTCATTATTGAGCTGTTGTGTTCTTTCCTTTTTGCCAACGAATTTCTGCGATTGATTTCTACACCATCTTCGAGAGTTCCTGACCTACAATGGTTATAAGTCTTGAAATGAATAGTTGGTTAATGTTAATAAAAATGCAGCATA
Source organism: Sinotaia quadrata (assembly GCA_028829895.1). NCBI lineage: Eukaryota > Metazoa > Mollusca > Gastropoda > Architaenioglossa > Viviparidae > Sinotaia > Sinotaia quadrata. Next base: position 61,875,395 of record CM054177.1, on the reverse strand, counting down.
TTAAAAAATCAATACAACAGCTTCACTCCAATATTTGTACTGTCTATTTGTATTTCTTCTGATGTAATGGCAAGTCATCTATGCTTTTCTCTTGATAAGAATATTGAATAAGGTCCTCTGTGTGTAGTCTGTATAATTTCAAGTTCAGTCCCGAGATGAAATTCCCAAATATGCTGTGTTTTGCTGGGAGATTGGCTAGATGATAATTCTCCACCACCTGGGCCCCCATAGCCATAGGCTAATCCCCAAACCATACCTTCTGTCTAGCCACACATGATAGAAAGATGAATGATAGATAATGTAGAACAAAGAGTGATAGTTCTAGACGATAGCTTAAGCCCCTTGATACATACAACCAGGATAGTGAGTAAATTTAGGGGACAGACTACAACATATAACATGTAAGTGGATCACACTAACATGAGTGGTCTAAGTATCAACAATAAATGTATGCAACAAGAAATAACATAAGTCAGCATTGGTTACATTTAGTGAATAGTTCAACAGTTACAAACAGTTTATAAATGTTATAGTTCATAATCATGACTAAGTGGTGTCAGAAGACAATGTTCACTTGAGTTCAATGGCACTGTAGTAGTTATTTGGTTCATTCATATGAGAAAACCATAAATGAGTTTATAAGAGAACACTGAATGTTTCTGAGTGAACTCTAAAAGTACTTTGATTAAAGCTCAATTGAATTGATTGAATCTTGACTAAAGCTATGCAATTGTTGAATTTATAATTACATAACTTGGGATCACCTACTATGTCATCTAGAGTCCCAGTGAGTGTTGTTAGCAGATGTGCACATGGTCTGTTTAACCAATCTTTGGCCCATGGGTCATTCTGCTCTGGTGCTGCTTCACAGTTCAACAATCATCAAAGCCAACATCCAAGTTAAACTGGTTCTGTTCTAGCATTGTTTTGTGGCTTGGCACTTGTCAAAACAATGTCTTAGATAAGGTCTCAGATAAAATGCTGGACTGCCAGTTAAATACTCGAGCTAAGAATTCATCCTCAAGTGTTCTCTGACAGAACACTCTTACTTACATAGTCATCATACATTTAAATATCATGAGCAAAATATAACAATATAAAATATAGTTAATGTCAAGAGATAAACATGAATATAATATTAATTAGGTAAGTAAAACAACCCATCTTTGGCAGTGCTATATATATATATAGGATGGTTTCCTGCTGCATTGATAACTGCAATAAGGGTAAGTAATATGATTCTAACTTATTAAGCTGGGAGCCTAAATATGTGTTGCCTCAATGGTCAGCTGCATTTGACTAATGATTTACATGTGAGTTTCTGGTACATCCATTCGTGCAGCTGAGCTATGCTTTGATTGGTTAGTTTAAAGTGAGTGTCTGGAACATTCAGATATGTTTCCAGCCCGAGGAAAGAGTGTAAGCCTTTCTAGAAGGTAGGTTATGTGTAGTCTATTTTTAGAGGAGAGGTGGGTGTGGGTCACATAAGCCATTATGTGACAGCTACAGACATGTTTATTCTGTTTTCTTCTTTTGTTAATATATATCTCTTAACTCATTCTCTTTCTCTCCCTTTCTCTATTAATATTTCCCTGCCTCTGTCTGTCTCCCTACCTACGTACATACATACATACATACCCCAGACAGCTCTTTGCCTTCTGGAGAGTTAAGATTACAAATACCTGACTGTATAAGTAATATGCAGGAAGATATTACGACTTTGCTGCTTTGTTGTTAACTCCTTACACCGAACAGCAGACAAAAAATGCTGGAGATTTCCAGTTGTAGATCAGAGATAAATGTCGTCAACTCTTCACTACGTCCAGCAAACAAAAACTGGGGAGGATTTCCAGCTACAAAAGAGAGATAAATGCTGTCAAAGCATTGAGTGTATTACATTTCATTGCCAACGATTTAGATCATTGGAAGAAAACTAGTGTGCAGTAGGAACATTGAGAACAGACTGCAAGAAGGTATAATTTAAACTTCAAAATTGTTTGTCATTTTTAGTCTTAAAACAAGTATGTTGTGAAGCTTGAATAAATAATTTTCATGTGTGCCATACCGAGGATACAGTAATCAAGACTGAGGTTAGACATATTTATAGTAACAAAGTTACATGTGAGTCATGCATAATTTAGAGTAATCAAGACTGTGAGGTTAGACATAATTATAGTAACAAAGTGTATCAGTTACATGTGTGTCATACATAATTTACAGTAATCAAGACTGTGAGGTTAGACATATTGTAACAAAGTGTTTAACAGTTACATGTGGAGGTAAACAATGAGAAAGTAAAACACAAACTTCTGAATCGGACTCAGACTTTCCACTGGCAGTGACGTCATATGCATTATTAGCAATGTATAGCACATTCACTGAATGAGGTTGTCAGAGTCTTTTCTCTTTCTTTCTTGCCCAGAAATGTCAGTAACTCCACCATGGCAACATTACAACTATTCCACGGATTTGACACAGTTAACTCATTTCAGCACAAAGGCGAGAAGTATGAGCCCTTCTTTTAACCGCCCTCATTAGCAATGCTGTCTGCACTAAAGAGCTCTGCGTCTCAAGGATGCTTTAATCCCCGTAGTAAAGGTCACTTTCTTTCTCCTTTCAGGCCAGGGCAAACGCGGAAAAGAGTGCACTCATTGACTTTTGAAACTCTCTCTCTCACTCTCTCTCTCACTCTCTCTCTCTCTCTCTCTTTCTCTAGCCTGCTGAGTAGAGCCGAATATCTCGCTCGCAAGTGTCTTCCTACTGACAAGGATTCATCACTCTGATGCACAGGAATACAACACACACACAAACATAAATCAAGCACTTTTTTTCCAAATCAACTTTTGTCCTTAACAGGTGGCATAATATGTAATAGATGGATTACATATTCATTGTTAGGGTAAATTATTCTCAGGTTTACCAGTATGAGAGAGAGAGAGAGAGAGAGAGAGAGAGAGAGAGATCAATAGATAGATAGATAATTACAAGGATGAAAATCTTAATTTATCTTATTAATAATTCTCCAGAAGACATCACTCGTCTCTCTCACTTGGCGGATATGCGGATGCTGTAAACGTTTTCTCTCTTCCACAACAATGAAGACGAACATTTACCATTTACCGTCACACAATTTTCCGTATGTGGAAAGCTACTTACCAAAGGAGAAGGTAAATCCGTCTTTTAATCCATAGTTAGCAAGCCCCATGCACCCACTATCTCTCCAACATATGGTTATCAATACACGCAAGAAGGTCAATAAATGTATTAAATCAATAAAAGTACAACATATGAATATAATCAAAGAGCATTGACATTACATCACTTCACAACGTTTGATTAATGCCAGACAATCATTCAGTTTATCCTAGTACAGACATCAGTAGTCAAATGAACACATGCGGTGTGTGTGTGTGTGTGTGTGTGTGTGTGTGTGTGTGTGTGTGTGTGTGTGTGTGTGTGTGTGTGTGTGTGTGTGTGTGTGTGTGTGTGTGTGCATTTCATAGGCCTAATTCATCACAGAAATGAGAGTGGAGTTTAGAGAAATAATTATAGTCAATGTACATAACCTTTTCAATGATGGTGGATGAAGCTGGCACATGTTCACAATCACACAGTTTGCAACAAGTCACTTTCTATTTTTATCAGATAATGGTCAAACATACCTCTTCTAGGCATATTATACATCTGTTCCAGAATCTTCGATGTGCTCACAAAGCACGCCCTGGAGAATCAAAACACATCACATGGTATGTTCTAGAATCTTCATGTGCACTACTCAAGCACACAAGGAGGAATGATCGCATTAATCTTTGTGAATTCTTGAGACCAAACTCAAACCTCATTTTCTGCTGTATTGGCTCTCGGATGGAATTCACAGAAAACAACTAACAGCAACATGTTTACTGATAAGTTTGATGATAACATTGGATACACAAACCAACCTGATCCTGCACAGTACAGTAGTCATGGTGATTTGAAGCAGATCAAATGCACCAAACAAAAAAGATGCGCTCCTCTCTGCAAAAGTCAAATTAAGGCAGCACTAAATTTCATGCATATTTCATCTCTAAAACTCCTTTCTCTCTTAGAAAACTACAACAATAATCACTAGCCCGACACACACATGCAGCATAAGAAATATATCATCAATCAAAATTAACAAATATAATATACAACATAATTAAATTATTGAAAATAGAAATAGTGGTTTAATTACATAAGCATTCTCCAATTCAAATCATGGATCAATAGCAAACATGTACAAAATATTTCTAAGTGCATTCTTTTTTTATCAGTCAGTTAACGTACCATAAGCTAACAATCGCCTTTATGGCCGGACTCTGAGTTATGTTCAAATCAAAGTGTTTAGAATGTAGATTTTCTTCAACAAAATATATTTCTGTCAATCTCCATTGGAAGAATTTGTTATGAGCAAGTATAAAGCTATTACTTATTAGTAAAAAAAAAAAAAAATACTCATCAAGTTGGGACTAGTGCGGTTTGCATATTCTTTACCTGAGTTGTTTACTCCAACTCAAAAATATCACCAGAAGCAGTGCCCAAGTTCATTGGCATCAAAGATATAATTATTAAGTATAGAAATACGGATAGGCAAATTTACTCCATCACAGATAGATAGATAGATAGATAGATAGATAGATAGATAGATAGATAGATAGATAGATAGATAGATAGATAGATAGATAGATAGAGAGGTAGGTAGGTAGGTAGGTAGGTAGATAGATGGTTGACATAAATGTAAATCGAATATGCTCGCTGTAACACACACTTAGCATATGACGCCAAGAACAAATAACATTACAAATTACATCCCTTTATCAAGAGGAGACAATAATGAGAACATGAATGTAGAATCTTCAGGCTTAAAAAGGAGCTTTGATACTTTGATTAGTATTCGTGCCTATGAATGATTGATTAATAAGAGTACTCCGAATATCATCAATTTCGTAAATGTCCCAACTGTGACTATATAAGAAGAAAATAATATTTTCTCAGTCTTTTTTACATTAATATGAGCACCACAAAAATACGTAGATAATATAGTTATAAGACAATATCAACTGTCTCCCGGTACTTACAGAATTACACATGACTAGCTTTAAAAAAAATGTCCATAGCTATTGCCGAGAGAAAAATTAGAGAGACTAAGAAATATACATAATACTATTTTTTAAATATTTACTCTGCATGTAGCATTAATCTAGAGAAGAAATTAGATAACAGAGACTAGGAAATATTCACTGTAGTATTAGCAGTATAGAGAGAGATTTATTCAGAGGAGAAAATTACATAGTAGAGACTAGAAACAATACACACTATAACATTAATAAATATACACTATACATAGAGTATTCATTCAAAGGATAAAATTTTATAGTAGAGACTAAAACAAATCTACACTATAATATTCATAAATATACACTATACGTATAGTATTAATTCAGAGAAGTAAATTAGATAGCCGAGACTGGCATCTATAATACTATACTATATCTATAATACTCGATTATAAATAAATATCTTTTAAAGCATTAATGCAGAGATGAAAATTGACAGAAGCTAGCAAATAAATAAATACAGTAATCCAATACTAAAGATTAAATAGCAAAAATATATATTATAAATGTACAGTTAGTACCAACAATTCAGACTAACGATAAAACGTGGAAATGATTTTACAAAAGACAATTAATCAAGAGAGAAAACTCATAAAATTAAACCCTTTCGTACACAGGCAAAGTTAGACAGGTGAAAATTAATATGGCGGCACATTCCCCTTTCACCTCGATCGGCGAACTTTTTCCAAGACATCACGCTACATCATCCGACAGAGAAGGCCGATAATCTGACGTACTACGTGCTGACATCACGCCACGTGCAGCAGCAGAGTTAAGGGCCGTGACGACACCAACTCTTTCAAATCAAGGCGTTTGAGATACACAGCCACAAAAAGTCTACAACAGAAAATACATTAAAAACGCGGTCCAGACAGCGCTGTGTACACTGCCAGATAGCCTTATAAAGTATTAAGTTACCCTCTCGCGATGTTAAAATTTTAAAATTAAGCATCTAAAACCTGAATAAGTATTGGACACACAAATGTTGCACCAGGCTTTCTAACAATCTGCTCACGCATCCCACTTCACCTCAGTATCTGAGTAAAAGCAAGTAACATCGTTTTATGCAATTGTATTATTTAACTAAAATAAAATATTAAAAATAACTTTTTCTGTATAAATCGAACTATTACCTGATTTTCATAAGACTGAAATGGAATCCACTGAAGAATAAAAATCTACAACTAGTTTTCCACAAGCAGCATGAAGGGTTCGGTGACCTAGTATATTTGCTTTGTCACAATTCTATCTATATTTAGCATTTTAAACATTTTTCTCGTTTGGTTTTATATACATTTTTATTTCACTTCATCTCTCTGTGTGTTTATACGCTTTTTTAAATCATGAAACGTAACCGGTAGGTAAATATGCACCAGGCGATTGCAAGCCGTCACTAATCCATTTTTAAGTCCAGGGAGTAATCAGTCTTTGACCGAGTCATGGGAGAAGCCAGGGAGTAATCAGTCTTTGACAGTCATGGAAGTAATTAGTCTCTGACCGAGTCAAGGAGTAATCAGTCTTTGACCGAGTCATGGGAGTAATCAGTCTCTGACCGAGTCATGGAAGTAATCAGTTTTTGAAAATTATTTTCATGTAAAGCAATTATTCATTCAATCTCGAAAGCCAGTTCTTTTGTTAGCACACATTTCTATTGATAAAACCATTAGACTTTCTCCTAAGTGTACGACTTTCGTCAGAATGTTTAAAATATTCATGGTATGTAAGCAATCAATGTTTAATTTTTTATTCAAAATTCTGAATGCATTTTAAAGTGCAAGACCAGGGTATTTTTCAAAAAACATGTCATGGCATATTTGTTTTCAAGCTTTAGTTTATTACTTGTGATAATTACAGTACACCATTTATATTCATTATTCATGTAAGAACTGAGACAAATATTTTCTTCCTTTTCCTCTATTTGTCTCTTTATTATATACACTGGTATCAACGTTACATGATAAAATGTGTTGCATTTTTATTCTTGTTATTAACGCTAAAAGTAGTTATGTTTAAAGTAGATGTCGTGCTCCACAGGTTAAACGCAACATTTAGTGAAAACTGTTTTCTAGATTTTGATTATAAATTGAATGGCACACCAAGGTGACATTTCAGGCTAAAAGGATTTTATGTCATCATTAGAAATCCTCGGGACAGCCTCTCCCGAAATAGGTATACCTACCCACTTTGTATTGTTGTTGTTAACAGCATTAATTAGCACTGAGTGACCGTAATTAGCTGACAGAGAGCTACGTCATGACTGACCAATGGCCAACTACTGGCCGACTGTAGCTGACCAACAGGAGTTAATAAAGTTGTCACACATGGGATTATTTTTACAAAATTTTAATAATAAAAGCAATTAAAGAAGAAAAAGTATTTTGAGATACAATAAAAGCCCAGTGAGCATGTTTACTATCCAGCACTATCCCATTAGTTCAACAAATGTTTATAAACAACAGATTATGAATGGCGAATTGTTTTGAGTCAAGCACTTAACTTGATCCTCAACTATAGTGAACAGTTCCACTTATTGCTGTTTGAATCTACGTTTCTGCAATCTCTATTTGATGTGGCTCTTCCCCTTTAGATCAGACTACCGCCAAGATGGAATTCCCAGATCAATCCACGATAGTCAAAGGAAGAAGCAAAGGAATAAGATAAAAATGGTACAGCTGCACAAAGTAACATTTACTTTTGTAGCTGGCATAATTATTAAGCTAAACTTTAAGGGTAGAGTTGCAACAGCAGGGCGAAAATGTCTCTTACAGTTGGCTATGTTAACTTACATGCTAACTTACAATTCCATGAACTTCCGCCTCATTAACATATTCATTTATAAAACGTGATAATTGCCATTTAAAATATTTACACACTCAGTTTGTCATCATAGACTTCAATATAATATCCCATAATCAATCATTTACATTTAATAATTACATCACTTTATAATTTAGTACAACTCAGATAGATTTACAATAAACAAAGAGCATGGCGCATCACAACACGTGCACATTACAATATCATAATCGTACGTATACAATCAAACTGCTGCTAATACCACACAATACCACTCTGAAAGAAATACACATTACAATATCATAATCGTACGTATACAATCAAACTGCTGCTAATGCCACACAATACCGCTCTGAAAGAAATACACATTACAATATCATAATCGTACGTATACAATCAAACTGCTGCTAATGCCACACAATACCACTCTGAAAGAAATACACATTAGCTTCATATAACAACAGCAAGGCACAGTGTGAAAGGAACGAGATTTAGATGGTGAGTACCCACCTAAGTTTGACCACAGTTTCGTGTAGGTCATGAGCAGAACTTAAATGCCCATATATGGTTACAGTGCATCTGGTTAACTTCACCCACCTCTACAAATCAATCCCCATCCTCGATAGTACTCCTTGTGTGGGATAATGGTCCCCTATTTAACCTATATTTCTCCGGCTACGTACACAAAAATATCACTGTGAAGGTCAATGATAAACTATATACTACACAATATCCCTATCACTTATAGAAAATTTAAAAATAAAAACAAAATAGAAGGTAAAATTTTAAAAAGTATACAGTGTAATTTGCTTCACGGATGCAGCCATTCACAGAAGTATAGGGAGCACGCTGGATTCATAGAAAATATTTTTTGCACTAATTTGAAATTTATCCGACATATTAAAACGTAGTTCTTTTAACATCCCGTTTAAAGAACACGTGACATATTAGAAAGGAAACCTGGCACCATTTTGTTCTTTAACATTGATTATTGGGCTGTAGAAAGTACCCGGCCTTGACACAAAGGCAGGGCAGATTATCATTGAACTTTGACCCATATACGTGTGTGTGTGTGTGTGTGTGTGTGTGTGTGTGTGTGTGTGTGTGTGTGTGTGTGTGTGTGTGTGTGTTTATGTGCGCGCGTTTGTGACGTTTTGCTGGGAGATGGACAAGTTGTTAATTCTCCATTACTCCCGTAATAGGCTAATCCCCAAAGCACACCTGGCTGGCCACACCTGCTAGAAAGATGAATGATAGATAATGTAGAATACAAGAGTGATAGTTCTAGAAGATAACTCGAGCACACACACACACACACACACACACATACACACGATACATGCAGCCAGAAAGTAAGTAAATACAGGTGACAGACTACAACATATAACATGTGAGTCACGCTAACATGAGTGGTCTATGTATCAACAATAATTGTATTACAACAAGAAATAACGCAGGATAGCATGGTTACATAGAGCAATTAGTTCAACAGTTACAATTAGAGTTTATAAATGGTTATAATCCATAGTGACGACCATGAAGTATTGTAAGAGAAACATTGAGTCCTATGGCACTGTAGTAGGTATTCAGTTCATATGAGCAAACTATTAATGAGTTTATAAGAGAACAATGAATGTTTTAGAGTAGACTCTACTTTGATTAAAGTTCAAATGAATTTGAATCTTGGCTGAAGCTGTTCAGCTTGTTGGTTTTATAGTCAATTAACTTTGGTTTCCCGTTGTGTCATCAGGGGTCTATGAATTCAACAACCAAGATAATGTTGTTCCACTCTGGTGTTGCTTCACAGCTCAGCACTCATTGACTTTAACATCCCAGATAAAATGCCTCTGCCAGTAAAATACGTATGGGCTAAGAATTTGTCCTCATGTGCTCCCTGACAGAACATTTTTACTTACATGGTCATCGTGCATTTTAATGTCATAAGCAAAATATAACAATATAAAATATAGTTAATGTTAAGAGATAACATGAATATAATATTAGTTAGGCAAGCAAGTCCACATATCTTCAGCAGTAATATATACAGAGGACGATTTCCTGCTGTTTGGTAACTGGCAATAAGAGTTAGTACTATGATTCTAACTTGTTAGGCGGAAGCCAAAATACACGTTGCCTGATCAGTGAGCTGAATTCGCTGATGAATATTAAGTGAGTTTCTTGTTCATATGTTTGTGCAGTGTTGGGTGACACTGTGAATGGTTCATTAGAGTGAGTGTATGGAAGCCCATGTATGTTTCCAGCCTGGAATTAAGGGTCGGCCATTCTAGAAGGTAGGTTTGCATGTAGGCTATTTTTAGAGGAGGGTGGGTGTGGGATACATAAGTTATTATGTGACATGGGTAAATATTCTGAAGAAATGTTCGAAATTTGGAAACACTCAAAAATATGTTTTAATGCAAAAAGTATGTCTTTCATTTATTCTAAAGAAAATTATTTTTTTTAATTTCGTTGAGATTATGGTGTAAGGGTTAAAAGGACATTATAAAAAAGCTTAAAACCTTAATGTGACCAACCCCAACCACACATCCACCCATACTTCAGTGATGTCAGGTGTAATGAGAATTTACATTCAAACAACATTTAAGACACTACAATTACAAATGGCTATGACGAGACTCATTCCGGACTTGACAAAGGTACGACAACAAATCTAACATATAAAAGAAACAAATACTCCTAAACTTGGGGATAACAATAAAAACTTTATAGGAAACAGTGATGATGCTCGAAAAAATTTACAATGAAATTAAATCATGAACACACGAGGGCGACATTACTGTTCACATTTTAACTCTGTGTTCATATACCGTTTGAAAAGAAATGTGTGTGTGTGTTTTGTCTCTTTGGACTTGCCAAGCTGTGACCGTGATAGGCTGACTGGCATCATGGTGATCCTCGCAGCATGTGGTGCAGGCAGTGAGCTTTGCATCTGTCTGTGCTCTGTTAAGAGGGCGTGGTCGGCTGTGGCCTGAGCAATCGGACCTGAGGCACAAGATGGCAGGAGAAATGCCCGGAGATTGGTGATGGCATATTTGTTAGATAAAATGCCTCTTCTACAACACATACATATTGACATCCACTGAGTATCCTACTAGGGTGGTGTTTAGTACACCAAACACAAGTCACTCATTCACAGGAAAATAGGGAAATATAGATGAAAATTAAACAAAGATAAAGAATAGAAAAGAATGAGTTAAAATAACGAACATACATAATATATATATAGGAATATACTTAATACATACTAGCATAATTATAATCACAACTACCTATTCATGATTTAAATTATCAGTTCAACCTGACTGACCTTTTTAAAAGTGTCTTCTTCGAGAGGGTGGCAGGATGTTGCTATTATGATGCAGTGGGACACTTTTCCACATGAACTGAGGCAGTCATGGCTGCAACGTTGTATGAAAGTTAGGTGGCCTAATCTCAGAACGTGACAGTGGGGTTTCTTTGCTTTTAATTTCGATGGTGTTTTATTTATTTTTTTTTTTTTTTTTTTTTTTTGGGGGGGTGTTAGGGACAAAAGATTTTGTTTTCAATCGATTAATACAAATGTGAAAAAAATAAATATAAATACATAAGAAAACAATTAGGACAAGTGATAGTTCTAGAAGATAGCTCAAGCCCCATGAAACATACAGCCAGGACAGTAAATAGATACAGGTGACAAACTACAACATATATTACGTAAGTTAATCATGCTAACAGGAATGGTCTATGTATCAATAATAATTGTATTCAACAAGAAATAAAATAAGAAAGCATGATTCCATATAGCAAATAGCTCAACAGCTTCAATTGGAGTTTATAAATATTATAGTTCATAATAATGACCATTTGGTGTCAGAAGAAAATGTCCGTTTTGAATTCTATGACACTGTAGTAGATATTTGATTTGTTCTTATGAGCGAAACGTAAATGAGTTTATAAGAGAAAACTGAATGTTTCTGAGTGAACTCTAAAAGTACTTTGATTGAATTAAGTTTGATTGAATTAAGTTTGATTGATTCTTGGCTGAAGCTGTGTCGTTGTTGACTTTATAATTACATAACTTAGGAATACCTGACACACTTCAAAAAACCCAACGCGACGGAAGACGAACGACGGCCCACCCGCTCCCTGGAGTCAAGCGAAGGGAGCGAAGCCCTGACTTAGCGCGAAAGCGACGGAAGCCGGAAGCGCCCCCTACACTCAATCAAAGTCCTGACTGAGCGCCACCAAAGGTGAGAACGTCGCAAGATGAAAACCTTCAATCACGCTCAGCCAGGAGAGAAGTAAACGTTACCAACCAACTACCAACCTGTTGTCTAGGATCCCAGTGAATGTTGTTAGCAGATGTGTACATGGTCCGCTGAACCAGTTTTTAGCCCTGCTCTGGTGTTGCATCATGGTTCAATACTCATCAAAGCCAACATCCAAGATAAAGTGGTTCCATTCTTGTATTGTTTCATGGTGCAGTGCTTGTCGAATCAACATCTCAGATAAGGTGCTGGTCTGCCAGTAAAATACATGTGGGTTAAGAATGTGTCCTCATGTGATCTTTGACAGAACACTCTTACTTATATGGTCACCATACATTTTAATTTTATAAGTGAAATATAACAATACAAAATAGAGTTAATATCAAGAGATGAACTTGAATATAACAGTTAGTGTGGCAGAATAAATTTACTTATACCTATTTCTAAACTTAATTGTTATATAAACTGTTAAATGTCAAAGTTACCCAACCTTGAGCATTGTTTGTGCTGATATTTTTAAGTGTCGAAGTTGGAAGTAAACAACTCAGGTAAAGAATGTGCTAGACTTGATGATGTAATCTAAACCACTTTTAGATGGATGAGTAGTTTTTATTATCCAATGGTTAAGATTTACAAGAATGAGACCAACCAATGGGCTGAGATCAAAGTTCACCTGTTGAAAATAATTTATTATATAGTCACTTTGAATTTGTAGTGGCAGAGTCTGGTCATGAAAGGCTGTCATTAGCTTAAAGGAAAGAAGTAGCCTTTTTATTTTTACTAGACCTCCCAATTTACTTGTCTATAAACCACTTCAACCATGGTAGATTCAAAAAGTCTTGACCCTCAGTGTGTAAGTGTAAGGATACATTGCACTCTGTTGATGCATGGTGGCAAAGTATGCTGACTATATCATGGAATTTCTAGTACAAAGAAGTTACTGGAAATTTGTAACATTGTTCTTCTGCTTGAGGGAACTAATAAATCAGAGCACCTAGATTAGCCCTGAGAGAATAGCAACTCATCAGTGTTCTACAACATGCAAGAGAAAAACATGGAACTAACATTTCTATTATGACCATGAACTTGTGACTTTGTTACAAAAGCACAAAAAAGACTATTGCTGCAATCATCTAGACAAGGTTATATAGAAACTATTATTGCAATCGTCTCTTAACTCCATTTCTGTTCTCTGTGATTTATATTGACACTAATCTGCTGAATTTTGTGTTAAGATATAAGACTGTATATGTATTGAAATTTATTTGAACATGGTTCATGGAAATATTGATGTCAAATAATCTTTTCATTGTATTTGCCATATGTATATTTGATTGTTGATTTAATAAATGTATTGTTAAATTTATTGACCTTCTTATACATATTCATAACCATATGTTGGAAAAATAGTGGATGGATGGAGGGGGGGGGGGCTCACTAAGCATAGATTAAAAGATGGATTTAACTTTTCCTTTAGTAAGAAGTTTTCCATCTATGGAAATATTGTGTGATGGTAAATGTTTGTCTTTAATGTTGTGGAAGAGAGAAAATGTTTACAGTGCCCACATATCCGCCAAGTGAGAGAGACGAGTGGTGTCTGCTGGAGAATTATTAATAACATAAATTAATAGATTCTCATCACTTATAATTAGTTATGGATGTTTAAATGATAATAATAATCATAACCATTATCTATGGTGGCGTTATCATCACAGTTAGGCAATCAAAACTACATACCTTCGGTGCTAACATATATAGAGGATAGTTTCCTGCTGTGTTGATAACTGGAAGGAAGGTTTGCATGTAACCTGTGTTTAGAGGAGGGCGGGTGTGGGCTACATAAGCCATTATGTGACACTGCTATTGAAGAAAACAAGGGAAGGAAGGTTTGCATGTAACCTGTGTTTAGAGGAGGGCGGGTGTGGGCTACATAAGCCATTATATGACACTGCTATTGAAGAAAACAAGGGAAGGAAGGTTTGCATGTAACCTGTGTTTAGAGGAGGGCGGGTGTGGGCTACATAAGCCATTATGTGACACTGCTATTGAAGAAAACAAGGGAAGGTAGGTTTGCATGTTATGTTATGTATGTTAGGTTATGGAAATAAAATTTACTATTGCATATTTTATTTAAATAGAAAAAAATAAGAAATAAATCAATAAAATTAAAGTGGGAAAATTTCTATATATATATTTATTTATTTATTTATTGGGGGGGGGAGTCAAACACTTGTTTGTTTGAGGCGTGACATGACAAATATATATAAAGAAAAGGGAGGGAATGTAAAAGAGAAATAAAGAAGCAAGAAAGTAAAGAGAGAAATAGAGAGGAAAGGAAAATTAAGAAAATGAAAAGAGAGAAAATTTAAACAAAGAAAGAAAAAGAAAGGAAAGGAACAGAAAAGAAAGACTAGAAAAAGAATGAAAAAAATCGAAGAAGGAAGATAAGGAAAGGAAAGGAAAGGAAAGGAATAAGAGAAGAAAAAGATGTTAAATGTTAAGAGAAAAGAAAGAAAAAAACAATTAAATACACGAGATTTTTGTTACTAATCTTTTCTCTTTGGTTTATTTGTATAGCAATAACTTCTTCACTGACAACTCATATTATTAATGTACACTGCAGAAATTTTTTCATATTAACAATATAGAGGCTATAGAAATAGAGTCATTAATGTATATTAAAGAAAGGTTTTGGCATCGACAAGTACAGAGGTTAAAGTAGTAGAGTCATATTATTAAAGTGCACTGCAGAAATAATATGACATCAAAAGAGGTTAAAGTAGTAGAGTCATATTATTAAAGTGCACTGCAGAAATAATATGACATCAAAAGAGGTTAAAGTAGTAGAGTCATACTATTAAAGTGCACTGCAGAAATAATATGACATCAAAAGAGATTAAAGTAGTAGAGTCGTGTTATTTCTGTATACTGCAGAAATGTCAATAATATTATATCATCTGTAAAGAAGTACTACTCTTCAGAACTATGTGTTCATTTTGGAAAGAATATATTTACCCCCTCGACACTTTGAAAAAATGATTATACATCACAAACATTGTAAATTCTATTTTGTTTATTTTTTTAAAAAAGAAAAAAGAGAAACCTGATTTAGTGATGTGCGACATAAAAGTGAGATTCATTCATTCATAAAGTTGCTGGATTGTTTAGGCGAATTCACTCCTAAAGTATTTGTATAAAACAGTTACAAATGACAACAGTTATTTCTTTTAGATTTTTAAAATATTTACATAAACACTGCGGTTTTCATGTGTACTTTGTAAAGGCCATAGTCTCCCTGTAATAACTTTATTAATCAATTTCATGACTCGCAGACGCCACGACACACATATGTAAGCAATATCTCAAGTGCCTTGACGTCTTGACGTAATCTTGGGATAAAGTGCAGGACCTGACTTTTGAAGATAATATTTTTCCTCTAAATTATCTGCTATGAATAAATTACACGTAACATCATCATGCTTCACGAACGACAGAAGCCACGCGGCACGGACAGGCAATTTAACTCAAATTTCCCAAGGTTACGCCCCTCTTTGATGCCTCATCGACGCACGCGCCACGCTAGGGGTTCTGGTTCCATTTCCGGGTCAAGGGGTAACCCTGCGCGTGGGTTTCTTGCGCATGCACATTGATGCAGCAGTCGCGTGTGCATAATTGTTCCTCAGCCATGCGCGGAGCTGCTGGTTCTGATAAGAGAAGTTATGTTAACTCTATCGTTCAACCCGGTGCTCTAATGCGAATTAGTCGTCCAGCGCGCCAGTAGATGCTTGTGCGCGTGGAATACAAATACTTGTAAATAAAATCAAAAAGCGTTGTGCAAACGCAAACAAATAAGTACACAAAAATACTTTTGTCCATTTTATGCATAAAGACAACGACATAACGACAGGTCAATGTTAATTTAATAATATTGTCATTATAGCGAAACCCCAGAAATCTCAGAATAGATGTCACGATGCGGTACACGCCATAGTTACTGAGTTCTTCCACTCCACCCGCACTTCTTCGGACATTCTACATCTAAACCTGGTCGTGGTTAGTGCGGTGGAAGTTTTAACTGTATGTTGGTATCGTTATTTTATGTATCGTGTGGCAAATGGATTGTCAGCACATTGCACACAAATTTAAATGTTGTTTGACATTAAGTTTATTGTGCATACTTGAAATATTAAACCGCTTTTCTGTTTTTAATTCGTGAAAATTACTACCTTAAAATAGCACAACGGGAATTTGAGGAACGAGGTGCAAATAATTTTCTTTCTATTATTGTTGCCAGTTGCTTCTCTGCTGTCGTGATAGATTAATTCCAGATAAAAAATTTAA
The DNA here is from genome assembly GCA_028829895.1 of Sinotaia quadrata. NCBI lineage: Eukaryota > Metazoa > Mollusca > Gastropoda > Architaenioglossa > Viviparidae > Sinotaia > Sinotaia quadrata. The sequence continues at coordinate 61,858,852 of CM054177.1, read as the reverse complement.
TAATAATGACACATTAAGATATGCTTGTTTGCACACATCGGTCCGTATTATGTCGATTTCATAGTTGGATACATTTTAAAGTGTGCTTGTCTGTTTTAAAAACTATACGAAGTTATTGCAAGCATAATTATGATTTATGAAAAATATTCGTTAGCTTATTGCAAATATACCTATCTATGAATATTGTCCATTAAGTTACTATATGATGTATAGAAAGTATTTTCTAGAATTATTATATAAAAGCCAATATTATAAGATGGTTTGGCATTCAAGAGAACTGTCTCATTCAAACTGTGATTACATTTTAAATTTTTAAAAGTGTTAGATTAAATAATAAACATTTACCTTTAAATGTTTGAGTCGGTAACGAACTCAGGGTTCCAGTTATCTGTAAGTACAAGTTTATACCATTGAAACATCCCTTATTATATTTAACCCGGGTTCCAGTTAACTACTATATAAACAACTTTATACCAGAAAAATTATCCTGCATTTACCACACACTTGACTACATCGTAGAAGAAGTACATTTCTAGTACTGTCCCGGTAGAAGTATTTTTCTAGTACTATCCAGGTAGAAGTTTTACATTTCTGTCCATACAGAAGATGTATATTTCTAATACTGTTCGGGTAGAGGATGTATATTTCTAGTACTGTCCATTGAAGATTTACATGTCTAGACTGTCCAGGTGGAAGATGTACATTTCTAGTATTACCCAGGTAGAGGATGTATATTTCTAGTAGTGTCCAGTTGAAGATGTACAGTTATAGTACTGCCCAGTTGAAGATGTACATTTATAGTACTGTCCAGTTGAAGATGTACATTTATAGTACTTCCAGTTGAAGATGTACATTTCTAGACTGTCCAGTTGAAGATGTACATTTCTAGTTCTGTCCAGTTAGAAGATGTACATTTCTAGTTCTGTCCAGTTAGAAGATGTACATGTCTACCGTATGTTGCCGCGTATACTCATGGGAAATGGTCACTACGACTTGATGATGAATGGCTATGGGTTGGTAGCTTTAACACGCCCCCTCTGTCTATCTATACCTGTACTTTGATTACTATTTGTAATCTCTCATAAATCATCTAAAAGGCCTCAACGAAATCCGGATCAAAATGATAAATCATTGTTTTAAACAGGAATTAATACACAGATCACAATGACAGAAGAGTCATTGCAAAGCATTGTTTTAAAAGGGAATTAATACACAGATCAAAATTAACAAGCTGTGCTAGGCCTATTACAATTACATTTTGTCAATGAACAATTCTCAAAATGGAGCTAATTCACAGAGAGAAAAAGGGTGGCAAAATTACTCTACGCCTACTGCACTTAAAATTAATAATTTACAAGGGGAGCTAATGCACAAAGAACTAAATGCCAACAAATTGTTGTAGAAGTGTTGCAATTGGCACAATATGGCACAACTAAACACAGATCAGTTTAAGAGAGTTACTTCGCTACGGTACAATGAATTAAATTCTCAAATGAAATATGTACTCACAGATTACCAATGTGAATACTGGCATTAAGCCATCTTTTATGTTTACTGAGATGGACTGCTTTAGCGACACTTTGCAAACAAAAGAGCTCTCTTATCTCCCTTTAACAAAGGAATCTAATACTGCGAAAGTGCAATTGGACAAAAATCGCCACCGATACTGATCAGTAATTCAAGCAAGTACACACCTCTACAGAATTTTTGTAAAGAGAATATTTCGATCGTATTATAATAATAAACTGTTTGAGGTCCAGTATAAGGTGTATTCCGTTTGATTCGATTAATAGAAAGGACGTTAGACTATTACCAAACACTTTTTTTTAATGCGAACATATTTCAGCACACCTTAGATCCCTAAATTGCTCCGCGGAAGACAAGCTGGTTAAATTTGTATAAATAAATATTAAAGTTTTTATTAGAATTTGTATAAATTTTAGTATAAATTAAAAATTAAACGTTTTATTAGAATTTGATTAATAAATAATTATTAAAATTTTTATTACAATTCGTATAAATAAATATTAAACAGTTTATTAGAATTTTTTTAGGTTTTTTTTGTATAAATAAATATATAAGATTTTGTTAGAATTTGTATCTGTTACGCTCTCACTCATCCCAGAAACCGCAATAAACCTTTCATCTGCACGATGTTCTCAGTCTTGGTCTGCTTCTGGGGAGAGCCCCACAGTCTCGCGGTGCGTCTGAGGTGGAGGGCAGGAGTGCTGGCGGAAGGGGGTGAAACAGGTCGCACCTAGTTTGGCGCACACCCTCAACCGCCCGTCGGAGGAGGGTGGGCCGAAGCCTCTTCATATAAATAAATATTAACTTTTTATTAGAATTTGTATAAATATTAAAGATATTATTAGAATTTGTATAAATAAATATTAATGTTTATTATTGGAATTTGTATTTTCATTAGAATAAGTACAATTATTAAAGTTATTAGAATCTGTATAAATAAATATTAAACTTTTTATTAGAATTTGTGCAGTGAAAGTAAGAGCAGCAACTTCTCAACCCAAATCTGCTGATACCTTCCACACTCTCTGCGATGCTGACAGATGAGGGACCGGGTTGGCAGAGGATAAGATTACGAGCCGCAAACAAGAGAGAACTCACGCTAGAGATATGCTGCACACTCCTGGCTGTCGTGAGCCGAAGAAGGCGACTGATAAGTATGTGTGTGGTAATCACACTTCACCGTGTTAGCGCGGCGGTCTATAATAACTTGCTAGGACGCTCTTTAATCGTCTGCCTCATTGAGCGGAACCACGCAAACAGACAAGGCTAGCCGATAAGGGGGTGTGTGGGTCATTATAAAATTAACGTGCTCTCGACCACTTCGTTAACTCAAGTATCTGTTGGCACAGATGCTGATAGAAAATAATATGTTTTAATTTGGTCGTAAATTCTTGACAGTGCTCTGACACTGGGGTTCTTTTGTCTAGTGTACTTGTATAATACTATAATATATATTTTTTATCATGAACAAGCGTTTTTGGTTGTTTAAAATAAGCAATTTCTTTGTCTTTTGAGGAAGATAGTGATGATATTTGATGGAGAAACTGATGATGATGATGAAATATTATTCAACTATGTGTACCAATTATGAAAATCATAATTCTTAGACTTGCTCAAAGATTTAGGGTTTATTATTCAGCCATTCACCATTAGAATGTTCGGATATTTATTTTTAATAAACTGGTTCCATACTTTCCTCAAATTAAAGGCTTGTTTTAACTAGTCAACAACAGTATTAGCCACCATCCACTCACCCCAGTCACACATTAGTACTACAGTCATCACTACTAATGATCACAGAGTAAAACAAATAGTTACAGAGTAAAACAAATGGTCACAGAGTAAAACAAATGGTCACATAGTAAAACAAATGGTCACAGAGTAAAACACATGTTCACAGAAAGTATAGAAACAGTGAGACACAACCAACATCAGAAACTTAAACGTAAGACTTCCTTGTGATTTCTAAGCATGAGATTAAGTACTGGCATAGCATTCCAAAACTTTTCTTTTCCCATTCTCCCCCACCCACCCCGAATCGCGTGATCAACATTAACAATGTGAAGCCACTTTCCAGGCATGTCCTTATTATACTTAGTTTGGGCTATAAGAATATGCAAAAAATAGCCTTGACAGCATTCTTAGAGTTACTGGAAGTGCACACAAAAAGTAAAGATGACATGCTGACCACTGTCCGTGCATGCACGCTGCTTGTTTACTTCCTGATTGTCACGTGTCCAGTTATATTTACCCACCCTGTCGCTATATCAGACTCCGGCTGTCGCTAGTATTGGAAGTGAAACGATAATCTCAATATTAGATTATCGTTTCACTTCCAATACTAGCGACAGCCGGACGGCCTGACCTATCTTTCCGCTAATATGCAAAAGATTCGGGCTATTACCCAAATGACATACCAACAGATAAATCAGCTGAAATTATCTTCCCCTTTTTATTAGTTATAATTACAATATTCATTCCTCTGGCTCATGCCCCGTACCAGCTTTAGTCAGTGCTTGCAATAAATTATGCATCGTGGGTGAAGATAACAAAGTAAAATTTAATAACAATAATAGTAAAGAATAGACATCAATTTCCGAATCACGAAATATACAATGAGTTCATCTATCCAACCCTGCCTGATTATTCGTATAAAGTTCATATTTAATTGATCAGTTTATTTGAGGGAGCACACTTGACTAGAGTCTCATGAAGACCTGCAACTGCCCACAGCATTCTTGACAGAAGGTGATGTCACGTTGCGGTTGTCTTCCAGGTATGACCAACTCGGTGTCGAATAGGTGTGCTAGACGTTGTCATCAGAGGATCCAGAGACCAATATACCTTCAGACCCGGAACTGGCTGAAATAAACAACATTTCTTCTATAGCAACCTATAAGCATGAATAATCATTTGGGCTTTGTGGTGACAGCGATAGACTACTCTTTACAAGTTCATCACAACTCGGTAGATACACGCTAACTTACAATTCATAAACTCAATGAAATATTTTATAAGTGAACAATGATATTCATACTCCTATAATTACATCAATTCGTATATACAATATATCAAGTGGTTTACAGTAATATTCATTAAACAATCACTTGATCTCTATTTAGCTCTACCGGCTACAAACAGTTTAACAATGCGTGAGCATGGCGTATACATGTGTTTATGACGTCACAATATTCCTACATAAACGTAATCATCGCTAACGCCACTTTCTGTACGAGGAAATACATTAGTTCACACAATCATTAGCAAATTACATGAATATTTTACACAACTATTCTATCAATAATGCATACAAATAATTTAGAGAAGTCATTTATATTGACCACTCTCGTAATTCGTGCTCGGTATCAACGTACGCAATAAATCAAACCCTGGACTTGTGGGTGAGATGAATATGCATCTGCAGACATGGGTCTGTGATACGTATATATGAATGGTCACAGAGGTCAGCTAGCAGCTACCACACGGAATGCGAATGACTAAATATGGGCATCTCATATCCGGCTTGCGGTTCTCCCATCCTGCCATCCCCTTTACCCCTCCACGTCCTTCACTGTTTTGAGTGATCTACATCTTAATAGGTCGTAAACACTTATTGCACCACAGGTATGCAACCTAGCTAATGGGACCACACTTATTATAAACAATAGAAAAACATTAATTAATAAAAAATGTTTAGAAAAATGGCATAATTTGCCTAGACTGTCATCTGACACTGATGACCAAATTATTTAATCTAATTAGACTAGACAATCCCACAAAGGATATGACTTATTTACTTCCTGATAATGTTCAAATTATGCAATCAAATTAGACTAGACGAGTCCAAAAGGAATAGGACTTTCTAGCAGTTCTATTTAAAATTGTATAGTAATCAGGACGTGAATAGTTTGGGTTCTCCATTGTAAGAAATGAATAGGAGTTTCTAGCAGTTCTATTTAAAATTGTATAGTAATCCAGACGAATACTATTTGGTCTCCATTGTTAGAAATGAATAGGAGTTTCTAGCAGTTCTATTTTAAATTGTATAGTAATCCAGACGAATACTATTTGGTCTCCATTGTATACCTGATAGTGAATGGTATGTGCTTGATCAGAAAATTGACCGCATCTTGATAAAAGCTGAAATACTTTATACTTTTTTCATTTTGCAATTTTAAACTATTTCTCAGTGCAAGAGATTTTCCTAAACTTTTACGTAAAATTCAATGACGATTTAACTTTATCACATATGCTTTAATGTACGATCATTGTTTGTTTGTTTGGAAGTAGGTTTTTATTGATTCCATTGATTTTTGCTTCTTGTTTAGCTTCTCAGTATCATGATTTTAATTCTTGTTAGTGGAAATGATTCTTGTCCTTAATTTGGTCAACATGAATATTTTATTCAGAGAGCGTTTATGTACAAGTAGTATGTACTGTTGACGTGGGTAATATTAGAAGACATCTACATGAAGCTTTTGCTAGCTAATGTTATTACATCAGCCAGTGTGTTCTGGCAGTGTGCATACTTGCTATGCGAGTGACATCATTACAGTGAAGCAAATGAAACAACCATTAAAGGCCCATATCACTTAATGTTAAACTAAATATTTTACAGCGTTTATGAGCTGGAGAACTTTCTACTGTACTTAACACACGTGCATACAGAGTTTGTCTCGTGCTCGGCTCAGTTCTGGGTTAGACTCCCTACTACATTCCAGTCCTTTGTTTCATTTTAGCTATCAGTCAACCTCGTCTTAAATCTAGTTGCCAGTCAACCTCGTCTTAAATCTAGTTGCCAGTCAACCTCGTCTTAAATCTAGTTGTCAGTCAACCTCGTCTTAAATCTAGTTGCCAGTCAACCTCATCTTAAATCTAGTTGCCATTCAACCTCATCTTAAATCTAGTTGCCAGTCTCTCACCCTTAGCAAACCTGTCTGAGAAGAAATCCTCTATTTGATTATAATGAGCTTAGAAGTATCTTCCACCACAAAGAGGGTAGTGTAGACTCATCATCCCCAAATTATATTTAGACAGCGTAAACGTATTGATTCTCATCAACTTGTGCTTCCACAATTGAATGAATACTTATGTAATAAGTGTAGTAATAACATTACCTTCATAGACTTTGCATATCTATTGTGCTAGTGTGATATTGCCGTGTCCTTTTGATTTGTTAATCAAGCCTATATTACGTCTTGAACTGGTAAACTGTAGGAGATCAAGGACAGATAAATCATGGTGAAATGATTTTTAAAAGACCAAATACATGTTTTTCAGAGACAACAGTGAAAATCATGATTCTTTCATCAGATAGCTGAACATTTATCATTCTAAATTGTGCCCACGTCGGTACCTTGGCATGCTGACAGCTTGTCCCATTTTTTTTTTTAAAATGAAGAGATTCTAAGATTTTGACACTTGTGAATTAATGGAGCAGTCATTGTGAAGGCTGAAATCGCCGAAATTATTAAAATGCCACTTGTGAAATTATTAGAATTAGAGGAAAGCATAGAGTGGTATAGAAACAGAGAATCATTATTGTTTTGGCTGGGTTCAGATGTAAGAAATAAATAAGGGCAGCGTAAAAACCGTGTCACATATTAGTATTAAATTTAGGAACATTTCAACAATAAGAGAATAAGTGAAGTATTTTCATTATTTCAATATAGACAGTAATGAATCGTTCTCCCATATGATGTTAAAAGTGCAAGTTATATTTGGACAGTAAACATTAACTCTCATCAACTTGTGCTCACGGGATCTCTCGACAACTATACCCATATTATAATATTACTGACATATCTGTTGTGCTAACCGCGCTTAACATTGTTGTGTCTTTAATACATCCCATATAAGTAGCCAAATGTTTCATTCTACCTTTGGTTGCATATTAAATGCCATCACTTCAGTCGTCAGACCTTTCTATTTGTTTATTTTCAGCTGTCAACGCCTGTCTAGGCGTACCTGAGTATAGCAGTGTGTGTGTGTGTGTGTGTGTGTGTGTGTGTGTGTGTGTGTGTGTGTGTGTGTGTGTGTGTGTAGTCTATTCCTGTTTAGTCTATCTGGGGAGTGATCAATACTAAATACACCATTTTAATTTATCAGCACCTCTGATAATTTATTTCATTTTCTAAACATCTGTCTCGATACGACTGTGTCTGTCTGGTATATGACCAGTCAGGTTCATTTATTCCACTGTCTACACTTGACTATGTTTATCTGTATGGTTTATTAATAGTCACTTTCATTTTTGGTGTATGGCAAGTCACATCACTTGTGGCTTGCTTTATGCCTAAAGCTGTAGAGTATAGGAAGGGTGGGTGTGGTTTGCCTTTTGCCTAAACCTAGAGAGTATGAGAGGAATGAGTGTGACACAGGCTGCCAACATTCATAACCTGTGTTCACCCACCAGCACATCAAGTTTGACATGTCTGACTTTGGATTTAAATCTGCTACTGGTTCACAACTACAAGCTAAGACCAGTTTAGTGGATCTGCCACAAGTTACACATCCTAGGCCAGGCAGTCCGTCACTTGTCCCCAGTCATCAGGTTTGCATTGGAAAATGTCCTCTAGAAGTCTTACAGCTTGGCTTTGGAAAATGTCCTCTTGAAGCCTTACAGCTTGGCTTTGGAAAATGTCCTCTTGAAGTCTTACAGCTTGGGTTTGGAAAATATCCTCTTGAAATCATACAAGTTTGGTTTTGAAGACGTCTTTTTGAAGACTTGCATGTTTAGCTTTGAAGATGTCCTTTTGAAGTCTTGCAGTCACCCAAATGCCACTCTCGAGAGTAGTAACTGCTCCTGTATCGTTTGTGAGAGTCCAAACGTATTTGTTCTAGTCCTCACAAGTAATGCTTAACAAAACCTACGGCTTGTGAATAGTATACACTAAATAGTATATGTGTTAGGTAGATGGTAAAGTGTTAGTCTGTTATGTCAAATGCAATCAGTGTCTGTGTGTCAATGACTTTCCTATCACTGGAAGCGGTGTCAATAGACCTTTGTGTAACTAATTAAAGTCAACAGATCGTTCTGAGAATTTAATGGTCGTTGTATCCACTGTTCATATCTTTCTAGGCGCGAGTACATGAAGCAGGGGAAGAAGGAAGGTCATCTGCCTGTCTGGCACATGGACAGTTACTTATGTGAGGCCTTTGTTTTTTTTTAAGTCTTACAGCTTGGTGTGTTGAAAATGGAAAATGCTTTGGAAAATGTCCTCTTGGAGTCTTACTGCTTGGCTTTGGGAAATGTCCTCTTGAAGTCTTACACGAGGAGAGTGACTATGACACACGATAGTAGTGCCGTTTTGTCGCATTCAGCCATAACAACGTAGCAAAATTTTACGGGGGGGTAACAGAAGTTGAAGTATCTGTGTCACTAGAGCAGCATTTAATAAGTACAAACTAGTAAGAAGTAACGTTACCAGGCAATAACTCCATAGTAACATCCGTTAAAATAATATCAAAAGTGATCACGGTCCCCAGAAGAAGCAGTGCTAAAATCGATCATCGACTGATTGACTGACGCCTAGTCTCCACTTCTACGGTTCGATAATTATGCGGACAGCAGAGACGTGGAAACAACGTTTAAAAGCCCAAATGGGACAAACTTCCAGAAGTGAAAGCGCGGCAGGGGAAGAGCGACCATATATCTGGCTGCCATCTACACACCTACACCTTTAGGGCCAGGACTTGTTGATTTTCCATGTTCCTGACATAGCCAGTAAATAAGATGAAAAGCTCGGAACTGGGCAAATGCCGACGCAGGCACAGCTATGCGTAGTAATCGTGCGAAAAATCCGTAACATAGAGCCTGGCTGCCGAAGTAGACAGACTGACATTCTTACGCTACAGGCGTCCGGTGCGGCACTTCACCAACACAAGGGAGAGAACAAGAAGAGAAAAAAATAATAGAAAAGAGTTATCTGTGGCTCGTCTCGAGTCAAAGTTTTTTGGACTCGCTAAACTCGCTTAGTGACATCAAGCTCGAGTTTTAGTTTGATTTTCGGTCCGGGTAGATCCACACGGGTTAGGTAGGAATGTAAGCGCACATGGCAATGTTTACTCGGTCAGAGTCTAATCGAATGATGGTTTGGAGTCGGGAGGGTAACGAAATATCAGCGAGACTTACTGATTGTTGAAAGGAAATAATAGTTAAGATTAAGAGTTTGTGTATGTATAGCACACATTGGACTTCTTCGTCTACACTCTACAGCAAATGTTTGCGTTTGTTTTCATCGTTTCAAGTTAGACTTACTTTTGTACTCTATGTTATTGATGTAGGCCTGATTACGATATCGACATCATTTCAAGTTAGACTTACTTTTGTACTCTATGTTATTGATGTAGGCCTGATTACGATATCGACATCATTTCAAGTTAGACTTACTTTTGTACTCTATGTTATTGATGTAGGCCTGATTACGATACCGACATATCTTTTCCTTGGTTTGTTAATGCATGTGTGTTTGTAAGTATGAATTTCGAATGTTTTGTTCATGTGTGTGTGTGTGTGTGTGTTTTATTTACCTATCTGTCTACGTCTTTGTTTAACTGTTTGACTTTCTCTTAATCGATTTCTCTATCTGTACATCTTTTTGTCTAACAATCTAACTTCAAAACTATAAGTTTTCATGCCTAACGATCGATTATTCTATTTTTAAACATACTTCTCTATCAATACATTTTTTGTTATCTAACAATCTAGTTTTTTAAAACTCTAAGTCTATATACCTGACGATCGATTATTCTATCTTTTTTTATACATGTTTTATTTTTCTATCTATTTACTTTTCTGTATATTGATCTCTCAATCTAATTGTATATCTGTATGTCTGACTTAATATTTTCATCCATCTAAATTTCCAGCAAGCGATTGATCGATCTGTAAATCTGCTTATACTCTCTTTTTCACTGTTCCTCTCAAGTGCCATCCTGTCATCATCTCCTTTCATTCACTCTTTTTTCTCTCTCTCTCTCTCTCTCTCTCTCTCTCTCTCTCTCTCTCTCTTCTCTTCTCTTTCTTTCCTCTTTTCATCTCTCTTTGTCTCTCTCTTTTCTTTCTTTCCTCTTTTCATCTCTCTGCTTTAAGTTATGTTCAGCCGGACTAGTTGGAGGAAGAAGAGTGGTAAAAAAAAAAAAAATAGCGGTAGAAGAAGTAGCAGCTGGAGTATAGTAGTAGTAAGAGATTATATAGCAGTAGTAGGAGCAAGAATAGAAGGAAGAGGAATAGCAGCAGTAGAAGGAGAAAATGCAATAGTAAGAGGATAAATTGCAGAATAGAACAGGAGTAGAATTGGGTTAACAGCAGTAGTAGTAATAGGAAGAGGAGTAGCTGTAGGAAGAGGAATAAGAGGAAGGTAAATAGTAGTGGTAGAAGAGGAATAGTTGGAGGAGGAATAGCAGCAGACGAAGATGACTAGGAAGAGAAGTAACATCAGTAGAAAAAGAGAAATACTAGGAGAATGAATAGCAATTGTAGGGGAAAATATAGCATTAGTAGTAAGAGGAATAGTAGGAGAAATAGCAGTGGTAGTAGAGGAATAACAGGAGGGGAAAAAGCAGTAATAGAAGAGGAATACCAGGAATGGTAGGAGGAATAGGAGGGAAAGGAATATAAAGAAATGGAATATATCCATCCTCACAAAACGGTTCAAAAATAATCAAAATACGTGTTATCACCGAAAGAGAGAGAGAGAGAGGCACTCTATTTAGATCAAATCAATTTCCCTTTAAGCTTAATACTTCATTGATATCTACTGATCATTTTCATTACCAGGGAGTGTCCAAATGTCATATTTCTTACTCATCTCATTGCAAATCCTCAAATAATCTGGCGTACATCCATCCTTGAGTGTGCGCTTTTATCTGTAAAGAATTACAGTAAAGAAAAAATAATATATAACTCTTATCTGTAAAGAATTCAAGTAAAATAAAAATTGATATATAACTCGTATCTGTAAAGAATTACAAGTAAAGATAAATTAATATATAACTCATTATCTGTCAAGAATTACAAGTAAAGATAAATTAATATATAACTCTTAATCTGTTAAGAATTATAAATTTTAAAAAATTATTCAATAAATAACTCTTGCCAGCACTGTTTCACTAGAAAACATTGAAACAATCAATGTGTTATTGTGTGTTATTGTAACAAGAATGGAGACACCATTTTTCCCAATCGAATGTCTTCAAGTGAATTCAAATCCATAAGAAATGTAAATACACACATATTTTCATACACACAAACACACATATAAACGCACGTGACACGCACACAAATAAACGACCTGCTTGACCTTGTTTGCTTCGATGCTGTTTGGTACTGCTATATTTCTTTCATTTTACAAAGTTGCCTGGGTTTTGTTTGATTGTTGCTTAGTGCGCCATCTAACGGTTGAGTGTGGGATTAGTTATTGGCATTCTGCACTTAGTGACCGCCTCTGCAGCAAACAGTAAAAATGCTTTGTGTTTCTGTGTGTTTAAAACACTGTTAGCGTGTTATTTACAGCTTAAAGGAAACCAGGAAAATAAATGATAGAAAAGAAAAGGTAATCCTCCTTTCTGCTGAAAGAAAGGGAGATAAACAGAAGGAGAAAAGGTTGGTGGTTTTTTTTTTAACTTTGCTAGAAATTTCGAATTGACTTTATTACCAAGAAAGTCACTGATATATGATGGGGTAAGCTGAATGTCTTCGAAAGTAAAATAGAAGGTCTTCATAAGCACGGGGAATATCGATAGTAAACCTGGAGTATAAAATCATTATTGTTATTTTACGAAGCTGACTAGGGGCAGACTGATTCAATAGGGAATTCCTATGAATATACTAGATATAGACAGAGAGAGAGGGGGGGATGGAGGAACAGAAAGATGGATGGATTGGTATAAATTGTCAAAGGATGAATGAAGTCTTACACATCCAACATACAAACAGATCGTACGTATTCATTAAGTGGAAGTCGCGTATGTACAAATACATGTACACATACTTATTAAGTATAAAATCATAACACGTACAAAGGTAGTATTCAGTATACAATCATTACTCGTACACATACATGCACACATATCTGGGAAATATACGTCAAGCTCACTCAATATATGAATTAAACCTACACATACACATACATCAAACGCTCCAACCACCAAACACACTAACACATGGATTAAACGCACGCACTTCGTGCTACATAAACAGAAACACACACACACACACACACACACACGCACAGGCAAACACACTCACATTATCACAGAAACAAGCGCACGTACAAATGTACTCACAGACTTCAGTCTTCACATTTGCTATGCCTAAAAAAAAAAAATAAAAGGCAAAATGTCTTCAGTCTAATGCCAATGTCACCCTCTCTGAACCTCATGTAGTTATCGAGTGTTATAGTTGGAAGGAGGGGCGGGGGTGTTTTTCTGTTTGTCTCCGTCTTTCAGCAACAAAATAAAATTCATTACAGAATTCCACGTTTTCCTCTTTTCTCATTAGCGCTTGGTCGAAATGTTAAATAATTCACGGACGATGGGGTGAGGATGGAGGTTGTATCGCACATTAATAATGCACGTAGCAAATGCTCACCATAGCGACGGGTATTGTGTGCACCGTGCGAGCATGAAGTGCAACTACTGTTGAGAGTGTATGTAATGGGAGCACGTCCGGATTATAGGGACGTTTCCTTTTTCTTCTTTGTTTTTTTAACGACCTTACTTTATTATGCAAAGACATAGATAGATAGATAGATAGATAGATAGATAGATAGATAGATAGATAGATAGATAGATAGATAGATAGATAGATAGATAGATAGATAGATAGATAGATAGATAGATAGATAGATAGGTAGGTAGGTAGGTAGATAGATAGATAGATAGATAGATATAGATGGAGAGACAGCCAGACAGACGGACTTGAGTCATTATGATTTTATAATTCTTTCTACTACCATTACTCCATTACTCCATTTCCATAAAGTTTTCATCCATCTCTATGTTTATAAGTATTTGTTCTTTTCTTTTAACTGTTGTTCTCGTCTTTATGTCAGGTAAGATTGAGAGTGTCATAGCCATTTTTGTGATTGTTAATATTTAAAATACCCATTACTTGTCAAATACTTGTGTGACGCCAATGCCACTTAGTTAATGATTAAGATTATCATTAATAATTAATCTTTCATAACTAACTACAAATGATGAGAATCTTGATTTATGTTATTACCACCCGTCTCTCTTACTTGGAAGTCCTGGTGCTGTAAACGTTTTCTCTTCCACAACATTAAAGACAAACATTTACCATAACACAATATTTCCATAGGTGGAAAATTTCTCACTAAAGGAGAAAACAAATCTGTCTTTAATCTATATTTAGTGAGCCACCTTCCACCCACTTTCTTCTCCAACATAAGGTTATCAATATGTGTAAGAAGGTCAATAGATTTAACAATAAATTTATTAAATCAACGATCAATTGACATCAATTATCTCCATGAAATCTTTAAGTAGTTTTGTCTACACAGTCTCTATCCAAAAATCAAAAAAATACAATTTGACAATAGTGTCAAATACAAATCTCAGGATAGTTCTTACCAGAGAACAGAAATGGAGTTATTAGAGATAAGCAATAAAGCTACTATGTCACCGTGGTTAGACAAAGCCACAATTGTCTTTTCCATATCAAAGTCACAAGTTCATTGTCCATGTCACCGTGGTTAGACAAAGCCACAATTGTCTTTTCCATATCAAAGTCACAAGTTCATTGTCCATGTCAATTTCTACATGTTTTCTCTCCTCATGCCAAACACGGATCCGCCATTATTCCCTAGAAGCCAACCTGGGCACTTTCCCATCATACCAGTTTCCTCAAGTGGAGTAACAAACATAGCAATTTCTAGTAACTTTCTTGCACTAGAATTGCTCATTGTGGTCAGAATACATTGCCACTATACATAAAATAAAGTGTAGTGTATCCTTTACACTTACATACTGCAGTAAATTCTTCCTGCATATATCATAGTCATATAATCAGTGAACCAAAAGATTCATATCACACACTGAAGAAAGGCTGCTTGTCCCTGTAAATATATAATCAGGGAACAAATGCTAAGTTTCCAGTTTATTGATTTTTTTTCCTTATATTCCAGTGTCAACTTACAGTTTCCTGCAACAGTATTTATTAGCCCAATAAATGCACACAGCATAATAAATACAGCATTATAGTTTAATGAGCCTTTTCATTAGAACCATATCGTTTAGCATATGAGCTGCTTCATTCAAACATTTGTAGAAATAATACTCTACTCACATAATACATCTTCACATAAAATACAAGTATAGCATATCAATAGCAAATTGCACAAAATATTTCTAAGTCCATTCTCTCCTAAACAGTCAGTTAACTCAACATTAAGCTAATGGCTGCTTTTCATGGCCGGACTTCTTGCTACTCCAAATTCAAAGTGATCAGTGAATAGAATTCTCAAAAGCAGGTAAACTTTTTAATCTCAGCCCGCTGGCTGGTCTTGTTCTTGTAAATCATAATCATTGAATAATAATAATAACTACTCAACCATTTGGTATTAGTTTGCATTACATAAGCTATTTCTAGCATTTTCTCAACTCGAGTGTTTACTCCATCAAAATTGCCATCACGAGGAACGCCCAATGTCAAGTCACTTCGACAACTTAACAATTTATATAACAATTAAGTTTAGAAATAAGGATAGGCAAATTTACTCCACCAATCTTGTAACACCTGACACTACTTGAAGTGAGTGGACATGTAGTTTTAAGTCCTTTTATAACATCATTTCTTAAACCCTCAAGCAACGGGACTACTTTTGATTGATTATTCAGCCAAACATTGATTTCTTTTTTAATGAAATTATGGCCAACCGTCGGGTAATCTATGCTTGGTGATTCAGCCCAGTGGAAAGTGATTTCCGTCAGTGAAGACCTGTTGTCGTCACCCACCTTAAGAACTGTTCACTCGGAGACAAATCCCACTGAACTGACCACTGCATTTCACATCCGAACAAGAGTACTTAGAAACATTTTCGCACCCCGAACAAAGGTTATTAAATACGGTTTACACCGGATCAATGGTAATTAGATACATTTTCACACCGGCACAACAATAATTAGAAACCAATTTATCGCCATCTGGTTTTACTGGCACTGAGTCTCAATAAATGCATGCAAAATTTACAATTGTACGATCCGTTGTAATGAATTCTTTTAGAAATCCTATGATGTCATGACTTGGATCCAATTGATTGTGCAAGTTTAAACTTTGGAATAATAAATATTAAAGGGTGTGATAACGTTAGAAGTCATAAATGCGTGCGTGCGTGCGTGCGTGCGTGCGTGCGTGCGTGCGTGCGTGCGTGCGTGCGTGCGTGCGTGCGTGCGTGTGTGTGTGTGTGTGTGTGTGTGTGTGTGTGTGTGCGTGCCTGTGTTTGTTTCAAGTATGGTTGCTCGTGTCATGTAATTAAAATATCACACTACTCATTCAAAATTTTTGTCACTAATGTGTGTATAAGTGTCTAATTTTAAATATATTATGCTTCTTCTGCGTTACGAATGACTTCAGTCTTTTCCTTTTTCTAACTCTGTATTTTTTTCTAACTCTGTATTTTTTTCTAATTCTGTATTTTCTTTTCACTCTGTATTAAAATTTGAACCATGTACTTTTGTTACTACAGAGGTATTGTGTAGTTTACAATGTTGATGTATTCTTACACTTCG
Organism: Sinotaia quadrata; assembly: GCA_028829895.1. Taxonomy (NCBI): domain Eukaryota; kingdom Metazoa; phylum Mollusca; class Gastropoda; order Architaenioglossa; family Viviparidae; genus Sinotaia; species Sinotaia quadrata. Next base: position 61,842,571 of record CM054177.1, on the reverse strand, counting down.
ACTTCACAGCTGTGGAATCTAATCACCAGTCATAAACAAGGGACAAAATTCAAACGAGGGGTCAAACAAGCCCAAACTGCTTGCCGTCCTTTATCGGATAAGACATGAAGTCACAGAGTGGTAGCCTTGTTACATTATGTTATTTATATACTGAAATGAGTGACCTATATTGATGAGCAAAGCTGCAACCGCTGAGTGGCGCAGAAACTAAGACAGTTCTAATTTCTAAATCAAATAGTGTGTGTGGGGAGGGAAGCAACTATTCAGCAACATTCACCGCTGAGTTACAAGATTTTTCCAAACATCATGACTAATTGATCTTTCCCTTTCATGAACAGCAGGCACATTTGCTGAAACTGACGCTTAACTGCTGGTCAACAGCGCTGAGCGCCATTGCTACATTCAAACTGGGAAACATGTTTTTCACCCGTGTCGACTGATGCCAGAAGATCGGTACAAGAAATAATTTCGACCCAGCGAAAGTTCAGAATGTGGATTCAGAGGCGGGTATGGGATACCCAAGATAAGGACTCGGTTTGATGTATGGCGCTCCACACTTGAAGCAGAATTGCGATCGCGACTCGGCATCTTTCCTCAAGCTCCAGCGCTTATCGAGTCAGCATCGCAAGCATTCGCTCTGCAGGACTTTCTGCCGCTGCCAGTTTTCAAGACAAACGGTCTAGAGAGGTAAGGACAAAGCAGTCGCAAGAGAGGTAGAAATGTGAAGTGTCAGAAAGAGAGAGAGAGAGAAAGAGAGAAGGGGTGAAGACAGAAAGCGAGGATAATACACTAATTAATGAAGAGGACAATGCAACATCAGCTACACATCCCATTATGAATAAGCATAAATTTATTCGTCTCAACAATATTAGAAAACAGAATTTCTGTGGTTCGGTCGAGACTCAAATAAAGGGAGACAACCCAAATAGAATGTTTTTGTCAGCGCTGTGTGTTTACTTTCAAAAATTCTAGCGCGTTCTTACGGCTTCACTCTTGCTATCTTTCTACAACTAAATTAGTGCATATTTAATGACTCTTCCGTTAAAGGGGGTGGGGAGGGGTAAAGACGGAGGAAAGAAGGTGTTGCCATCATGTGACTTATTACGAACCGTCATGCGTGTCTCGTGCGTGAAACGTCTTCTGCCCTCTGGTGGAGCAGGTTTGCGAACATTCCCGACATTTCGAGCGCGAGTGTGGGCCGCCTGCTGTCAAATGTAGCCAAAACACGGGGTTTCCTGTGCATATTTAGCGTGCCGTGTGCAAATCGGTCCCTTATCCCCAAAACATTCTTGTAATCTGAATGTGTAACGGGGTTCGACTTGTAAAGGCGGACCCTGCTTCTTAGAGTTTCCGAAGCTTTAGACGACTTGCTCTCCAGATTTGTCAAAGTAAAAGGATTTGAGCGGGTGAAAATGAATGCATACAAACACACACTCACACACACACGCGCGCGCGCGACCGATAATCCTCCTGCCCCTACACTGAGTTAAGAGATACAGACAAGGGGTGGGTACACACATTATCAGGAAGTACTGTTGTTGGACAGATTTAAACGAGAGGTGGGAATTGGTCATTTACATTTAACAGCGAGAGATGAAAATTTGTCAGTTTAAGTCACGAGAGGAGAGAATTTGTCAGTTAGATAATTGTAACGTCAGTAACGAGAAGATAATGGGTTTATATTAGATTCAGTTGAAAGAGCTGAGTACATAAGTACTGTTGAATAGATTCTCTTTGTGAGGTCTCGGGTGAGCATTGGTCAGTTAGATTAAGTAGCGAGAGGTAAGCTCTTTTCTTCTAAATTAGAACCGATTTTGTTGGTTGGAAGACAGACGGTAATAGATTGTTTGTTGGTTTAAAGGCATTACCAATAAATCAATTTCTTCTTTAATATTTTATTGTAGTTCTTTACTGCTTCTGCTTATGATACTGACCTTTTCTTTCGTTGGACATGGTCTCTTTGATTAAATTGATACAAAGAAATACTGACCTGTGTTTGCTTATAATAAAGATTGATTTATAAGAGCACGCTAGCTTTGTTTTGTTGTTCGGCACCAGCACAGAATTTCTTGTAAACTGTGAGGACCTGAGGAATAACATTGTTGTGCACCATCAGTTTTAGAAAACAAAGGTATGTGTGGCAAGTCTAAACACTCTACAATTAATACATTTTTGTTGTTGTTTGTTTAAATATAAAATTTTACAAAGTAAAATAATCCAGCGGCTCGGGCATTTGCAGTCTGATTTGAAGTGTGACCTGCACCACTGAGCTAAGTAAACTTCCAATGCAAGAGACCGATCAGTTTCGGTCCTTGCCTCTTAAGACCAAATCTTGTCGTCCTCTCACGCGCATACTTCCGACTTCCGTTTTCTGTGTTCTCTGGAAAGCCCGATCGATATAGCGTGAGTCTCGCCATTTTACCGCATTTGCTAGCTCACTTCCGGTTGTGTCCATGATTGACAGGGCGCTTTAACTAACTTTTACACATTTAAAAATGTGTGGGAAATTGTGAGTACACGTGTCGTTACTGCAGATATGGTGCTTTGGTTGTTGACTGATAACTTACTGCCCTACTTACGAGTCGACTGAAAGAGGTGTTGCAAAGAAAACTGTAAACTTAAAACAAACAAACAAACAAACAAACAAACAAACAAACAAACTAACAAACAACTTCAAATTGATAATTACAATAATCGATGCAAAATACTGATAACCCGACTGCAGATATCTGGGTGGGCTCTGCACTCCGATAAGCTCATTACGTATTTCTCTGTATGGTTGAACTAACAGATACTGAACAGTGCAGGACTCCTCCAAGCCCGAGTGCCTTCTTGAAAACTGGTAAACATTTTTGTTTGTTTGATTTTCATTTTACGCCTGTTTCTAACTGTCAGTGATTTCTCAGACTGGCACAAGCACCAAAAGATATGTTCAGGAGGGGGCGGGGGGCGGAAATAGCATGCAGACAGTGAGGGAAATGTTATTCCTTCGAATTTTCGCGGCCTGTATTTGAGGCAGCCTAAAGAGTTTTGTGGTCCTTACTTTAAAACTAGAGAGGATTTCCAATTTTGACATGATCATTGGAACAGAAGTTCTATATGTCGATACCAGGAACACGAGATCAAAAATGCCCAGTAAAACAATAAATAACCAGACACTTGTCCGCACGAAGGTTGAAAAAAATACTTTCCTTTTTCTGTCCACAAGAACATTATATTAACAAATAACTTGTTTCTCTTAGTGAATCCCCGCCCTAAAAAGGACGGAAGCACCACTTGTCAGGTCGTTTATAAATTTTAATTTGTCGACGTTTCACAAACTTTTATAAATTATCTTTGTCCTATACATATAAATTATCTCTGTACTATATAGCTAATAAACTTACATAAATTAACTCTGTCCTCTACAATTATAAACATACATAAATTATCTCTGTCATATAGAGTTATACATAAATTATCTCTGTCCTATACAGTTAAAAAAAAACTTACATAATTTATCTCTGTCCAATACAATTAATAAACATGCTGTCCTATACAGTTTGTAAATATACATAAATTATCTCTCTCCTAATGAGTTAATAGACACACATAAATTATATACATTTAGTAAACATACATAAATTATCTATCTTATACAGTTAATAAAAATACATAAATTTTCTCTGTCCTATATAAATAATAAACACACAATTTATCTCTCTCCTTTACAACTAACAAACATAAATAATTGATCTCTGTCTTATGTCTTACTTAATAACTTATATTTGTCCTATACAGTTGATAAACCTATATAAATTGACACACGACATCCGGGGTCTTTTCATGTTCTAATCCAAGTTATTCTATTATGCAGTTTCCTTCGGTGTATATGTGGGTGGGATGGGGCATTGTGGGATATTGTATAAAAATAAAAGTAATTGTGTGCAAATTAGCATTTTTGCACGTCGTTTATTCAAAATGATTCTTTTCTCTCTCAACATTTCATAATGTATGACTATATAATGAGATATTTATACCATGAGGTTTACTCTCATAATGATTTTTTTTCATAAGAGGTTTTACAAAATGGAAATTTACTCTAATCAAGCAATAATAATGAGAAAAGTTTCGTAGCAAATTGCATGTAGCCGTTAAAACAAAGGAGTTGGGGTGGGGGGTTTCTTGTATTTTTATTTTTTTATTTTAACTCCCAAAACCGTTTGTCGATTAGACGTCCTCACTTGATACGGTGGGCTCAGAGAGATTTATTTCCCCTTAATAACACGTTTACCTTAGTAAATAATACAGCTTGTCTCTCAACAACACATCTTTCTCTTAATAAATAATACAGCTCGTCTCTCAACAACACATTTTTCTCTTAATAAATAATACAGCTCGTCTCTCAACAACACATCTTTCTCTTAATAAATAATACAGCTCGTCTCTCAACAACACATCTTTCTCTAAATAAATAATACAGCTCGTCTCTCAACAACACATCTTTCCCTTAATAAATAATACAGCTCGTCTCTCAACAACACATCTTTCTCTTAATAAATAATACAGCTCGTCTCTCATCAACACGTTTCCCTTAATAAATAATACAGCTCGTCTCTCATCAACACGTTTCCCTTAATAAATAACAGCTCATCTCTCAACAATACAACTTTCCCTTAATAAATAACAGTTCGTCTCTCAAAAACACATGTTTATAAAAATAAAAAAGTGCAGTATAAATGCAAGATGAAAATACATGTTTATTAAACAGGATGAACATATATGTTTATTATAAAATGCGTTATATTTGCACGATGAAAACACATGTTTTAAAAAAAGTGCAATATAAATGCAAGATGAAAATACATGTTTATTGAAACATGCGCTATATCTGCACGACGAAAATGCATCTTTATTATGACGTGTTATATTTATTACGACGAAATGCATCGTTATTATGACGTGTTATATTTATTACGACGAAATGCATCTTTATTATGACATGCTTTATATTTACACGACAAAAATTATGTTAATTAAAGCATGCGTTATAATTGCATGAGAAAATATATCTTTATTTTTATTAAAAAAACAACAATCATTTGCATGATGAAAATACATCTTTATTGAAAGATGCGTTGTATGTGCAAGATGCAAATACATGTTTAAAAAACATGCCTTTTATTTGCACGATAAAAATGTGTGTTTATTTAAAATTCATTCTATATATTATTTTACGAAAATACATATCTATTCTAACATGCATTATATTTGCACGACAAAAAATACGTGTCAATTGAAACAATGTATTTTATTTGAACGAAGAAAATGCATGTATATTGTAACATACGTTATATTTGCACGACAAAAATACGTGTCAATTGAAACAATGTATTTTATTTGAACGAAGAAAATGCATGTATATTGTAACATACGTTATATTTCCTCGATGAAAATACATTCTTATCAAAACATGCGTTATATTTGCACCATGAAAACTTTGTACAGCGAAATCAGCAGTCGCATTTTTTCTATAGAGAACCCTATATTGGATGTGTAATCAGTTCTTTTCTCCCCTTTCCTACCTATCCATGATCATAAAGTCGGTAATGGTTACCTCCCTTTATTTGATCGCGCTATATTTCGGCAGTACGCTTGGAAAGGCTGTTATATATTTTTTTTTGACAGACAGATGATTTCATAATGTATTTTATATCACAATTTCAAACTGATTGGTTAATTTTATTATATCACAAATTTATTTTATGTTATGACAAATTCGAATGATAAATCAAAAATGCACATTAAAGTCGACAGCTGCTGAAATGAATTTTATATATAAAATCAGCCGGTCAAATAATTTGAATTTGTTATATCATAAAATAATTTGTGAAATCAAAAAATTATTTTTTTAAATTTTCTCAAAATCAACAATCAAACAAGCTTGAATTTGCGAAATAATAATGGAATTTGTAATGTGAAATCGACGGCCAAACAAATAGCTTGAAATTGCGCCATACTATCATAAAGAAACAGTAAAATGGTCCCACGTATTTTTGTATATCCTGTTTGAATGATCCACCCGCTTCTACATATAGGTAGCTAAAATATTCATTTATTACTTTTTATTTGTGTATTTGTCTATTTGTTTGCTTGTTTGTTTGAGAGTTTTTATTGTTGGCTGACTGAAGAATTCAAGTACTTTTTAGAAGAAATTAAAGAATAGCGGTGAATTACCAAATTAAAACAAAAACAAATATAAAACAGCAATTACTTTTCTAAACAATGTAAATAATTATTTCGTCCAATAATTATCTAGACAAGAAAAAAGCGAGCCTCTCTGGCCATGATAACATTAAAGAATTTGTACGCTATTCAACTTTCAGAAATTGAAAATTGTAAAACAATGGGTGTTTGCAGCCCAAATTAGCACAACGACAAATATTCATTTGATCCACATAATCAAAGGCATAACATTAAACCTAGCAATCAGTATTGTAGAATGTTTTCTTAACATTATTTTATTTGTCACAGCGATGGAATAACTCGTAGGCTAATACCACCAGTCTTAAGGGTGAAAGAATTTTTTTTCAAATTTAATCATGAATTTATCGTATCGTAATATCGATGAAAGATACATAGTCTTAAATACCGCGTGAAAAAAAATACTATATTTTGTACTTCACTATAGAGCACTTTTTTAAAGTGTATGGCTTTTATTATTCTTAATTTTCAAATAACTTGAAAGGATGTGAACTAAAAATTAATTAACTCTCGCCTGTTTTACTGACAAATTTAGAAACCATATTCATCAATTCAACTGTTCGGAAAGAAATTGTACAAAGAGCAGTCTACTTGGGAGCACCTAACCATGAAAGAGGAGTGAGTCATAAAGTCAGCTTCGGTCTGGTGAAAGTAGCGTAGCGGTATTTCCAGCTCAAATTTGGCCACTTATCGTGCACGCCTGACAAACTTCGCACTTCCTTATTAGCGCGTGACTAGCTACTCAAAGACCTGGCCGACGTCACAGCCAGGTCACGACCTCTGCCAGTCGCATACTTTGAAAGAAGTGCAGAAAAAAGGAAGATTGTGTCATAACTTTTGAACATATTTTCTTCTTCTCATTTAAATCTCTCTCTCTCTCTCTCTCTCTCTCTCTCTCTCTCTCTCTCTCTCTCTCTCTCTCTCTCTCACACACACACACACACACACACATGCACGCTTTCACACTCACATCCACACGCATATACACTCACGTGCGAACATGCACAACCACATACACACGCACGCAAGCATACTCAAACAGACATGTACACGCACATCCATCCCCATTTGTCAAGGCTTTAGAGTGCCGGACTAAAACAAGTATTTTGCTACATAGCATAATGAATACTCAGAATCACGGAGGATTAAAACTGTTGAACACTTTCGTCGATTCTGATATAAAATTTCCTCACTTTTTTATTTCATCGTTGGCTTAATGCTATCAACAATTGACAGGAAGTAAGCAGTAAAAGGGCTCCTAGACCACAAGTTCATGTCTCCTGACAAGCTAGTCTACAAATGTCGCTGCAGTCGCGTGCTGAGAAAGGGAAAGTGCAAAAATAATTGTGTTTGTCATTTCAAGGGCTGTGGGTGGGTGGGTGGGAGAACACTGTGACAGGTAACGTTCCGCTGTCATTCTCTCTTAACTAAATCAAACCCCAACAGCTTGAAAGTTCTGCGAGAGTTCTTCACTGTAGTTCTTCGAGGAGCTCTTCAGGGCGTGTCTCCTACCTGAAACATGTTCATCCTGACTCAAAAGGACACAGGAATGGAAGCATTATTAGAGGAATACCGTGGTTTTTAAAATAAAAAAGCGGCAGCGCTCATTCCAAATTAAGGATTAAATAATTCTCCAGAGTGCGAGTTCGTTCTGCGCAATATTGTCATTCAAAATCTAAATAATTATTTGAAATTTATGGTGCCACTACAACATGTATGAGTGTTAGTGTGATTTCTGTTTTGTGTGTATTAATGTAGTTATCGTGTGAGTGCGTTAGTATTTATAAAATATGTATGTGTGTATTATTGTAATTATTATGTTAGTATTTATAAAATATGTATGTGTGTATTAACGTAATTATTATGTAAATGCACATGTATTTATAATTATAAAATAGATATGAGTATACTAATGTAATGTATATATGGGTGTAAGTATTTATGCAAAGTTTCTATCAATGTAATTTATCTGTGCAAGTATTTGTGTATGTACGTGTGTAGTAATGTATGTAAGTATATATTACTGTAATGTCTATATGTGTGTAAATATGTAAAGTATGTATCATTGTACTTTATGTATGTAAGACATATATGGGTATTAATGTATGTATGTGTGTATTTATGTAATGTATGCGTGTGTAAGTACTTATGTAAATTATATATGTGTTTTAATATAAGTGTGTACATAGTAATGTAATGTATGCATGTAAGTATTAATTTAATGAATGTATGTATTAATGTAACGAATGTGTATAACTGTTAATGCAGTGCACATCTATATTGAAATATTCATTTAATGTCTGTATACATGTAAATATATGTATTATGTGAAGTATGTACATAAAGCATGTATGTGTGTGTGTTAATGTAATGTATATATGTGTGTAATTATTTATATAATGTATATAATGTATAAATGTGTGACACCACTCTGGGAACCATTCACTCGTTAGGGTTATTATTTATTAATTAACAACACATAATTAATTTCGAGTGATCAAGAATCTTAATTTATAGTTACAAAATATTTGTCCCTTAAGACAGCAAGGATAGCTGTTCTCTTGTTCATCATTCTTCACTCCCACCCACCCCTGGTTAAGGGTGGGACACATATTCCAACAGAGTGGTGACATGTGTATTCTTTGCTTGGATTAACATCAGTGATATGTGCATTTTCTATTTGGATTAATATCGGTGACAAAGTGTGGTCGTTTAACACACTTCTTCATATAATGAGTGAGTAACATTATTAGATTCGGGTGCATGTAGTACTTAGGATTTAACATTAATTAGAATTTGATTAACAAACATTTTAACATTTTACTCTCAGTGAAGAATTATCAGAATATGTATTGAACATTTTGATCATGCAGGGTATAGAACCCTAGAACTTTGAACATTTGTCTTTGTATATGGTATTTTCTTGTACCGTGAGATTGCTGCCTAGCATGATAATTTGTTAACTTTATTACTTGTTTTTCTTTTCTTTTATTTCATCATTCATTGCTCTTGTTCCCCACCCCATAAATGTGAGTGTGGATGGTCTAGGATGACTGATTAACAACTAAGCTCAAGGAGACCCTATTTTGCAATAAATGCATAATTAGAAATTTTAAAACTGAATTTGACTGTCTTTGGTTTTGAAAGTGAGTGACCGCAAATTTTTATTAATTAATAACTATAATTAATCTAAAGAACCCTTATTATATTCAATGTCCATGCTTTCTATAGTTAAGTGACCATTGCTCAGACAATACGAGTAATGCTTCGTTAAGTCTCATATCTGCTACTAGCAATAATAGGATTTCACAGTTATCCTTTCCTTGACTGAAAATTTTTAGGACCAATTGTTGGTTTTCTTATAATTGCTCCGTGGCTATGAAAGTATTTACGGACTGATATATCCATTTTATTTTTTAATTAATAAAGCACTATTATATGTACTTAATACTTACCATCCTATAATGACAGTGTGTACCAGGTGATGGTGTTGTATTATTTGAATTAATTAGTTTATTAATTAGGGCAAACCACATTGTATTATTTGAATTAATTAGTTTATTAATTAGGGCAAACCACATTGTATTATTTGAATTAATTAGTTTATTAATTAGGGCAAACCACATTGTATTATTTGAATTAATTAGTTTATTAATTAGGGCAAACCACATTTTATTATTTGAATTAATTAGTTTATTAATTAGGGCAAACCACATCTCATCACACATTAAAGGGCTGTCATGAATTCTGTAGATTCCTTTAATTAGTATGTTATGGCTGCAAAACACACTTTTCTGACAGATCGACATTAATCACATAAAACAAACAGCAAATACATTACAGTGCACTGTCAAAGAACAGTTAACTAAAGGGGACATTTACTGGAATTTTAGAAAGTAAAGATTGGTGAACGCAATCACTCAATCAGACTGATATATGCAACCACTTTAGACTGATATACACAATCCCACGATCAGACTGATATACACAATCCCACGATCAGACTGATATTCACAATCACACGATCAGACTGATATTCACAATAACACGATCAGACTAATATGCACAGAATGATGTACCCAATCGCACAATTAGACCGGTATACACAATCACACAGACTGGTGTGCACAAGTCAGACTGGTATAGACAAACTTAGATTTTCGGCAAGAAGTCTGTAAAGTGCTTATGAATATTTAGCTGACTGATCAGCAATGTCGGCACAGCTGTACAGCCAGATTGCTAGATCTGCAACACGAAGCTTACACAATGCTGGACCGTTGACATGACAGCTACAGGATTGACAACAATCTAAAAAGACATTTTCTATAAAGGAAAGACAACAATCTAAATAGACATTTTCTATAAAGGAAAGACAACAATCTAAAAAGACATTTTCTATAAAGGAAAGACAACAATCTAAAAAGACATTTTCTATAAAGGAAAGACAACAATCTAAAAAGACATTTTCTATAAAGGAAAGACAACAATCTAAATAGACATTTTCTATAAAGGAAAGACAACAATCTAAAAAGACATTTTCTATAAAGGAAAGACAACAATCTAAAAAGACATTTTCTATAAAGGAAAGACAACAATCTAAATAGACATTTTCTATAAAGGAAAGACAACAATCTATAAAGACATTTTCTATAAAGGAAAGACAACAATCTAAATAGACATTTTCTCTACAGGATGGACAACATTTTGGAAAGTGTATTCTATACATGACAGTTTTCAAAATTAGTCTGGTTTTAAAACAAATAAATAAAAATTAAATAAAACAAATCCCCAAACTAATTTCATCAGTGAGCTAATACTTCGACTAGTACTTAAATAACGAACAAGGAAAGTAACTAAAAACAACAGTCTTCCCCAATGCGGATTTATTTGGATTTGCAAACCTAAAGAAGAAAATACTGAGCAATGCTTCAACAAATCCCATTCCTGAATAGCTGATGATAAAAATAAAAGTGGCGATAACTGAGTTAGGGAGTGCTGCTGTTGAGTAGGCGCCCCTGTCTTACAAACCATGCCAACAAAACGCACTGTGTGGTCTCGACAATTTGTTCAGAATCTCAAATGCTCATGTCCTTACAACAGCGTTACACAAATGGGATTATTTCCGACTGGACGAAAGTGATTTTTCTAGTTCTGCTAGACTAATGAAGTATTAAATTTTAAAAGGAAATTAAAAATACATATTGACAGGATGCACTTATTTCTGTTTGCAGCCCTTTAATGGCAAATCTGGATTTTGTGGTTGTGATCGATAAAATTGTTATCGCAAAAAGGTTGCTTCAACATATATCAGCAATTTCTCCTTGTACTGTTAATGGACACAAAATGACAGCACAGTGTCCAGACATTCTTGCAACATAATATCAGCAATTTCTCCTTGTACTGTTAATGGACACAAAATGACAGCACAGTGTCCAGACATTCTTGCAACATATATCAGCAATTTCTCCTTGTACTGTTAATGGACACAAAATGACAGCACAGTGTCCAGACATTCTTGCAACATATATCAGCAATTTCTCCTTGTACTGTTAATGGACACAAAATGACAGCACAGTGTCCAGAAATTCCTGCAACAAGGGACTTAATAAAGAAGTAGTGTCTAATCAGGTATTTGGTAGTAATAATTAGTCAGTAGCATTTGTTAGCCGACTAGTCAGCAGCAGTTAGTCGGGTAGTGTGCAGTAGAAGTTAGTCGGGTAGCGTGCAGTAGCAGTTAGTTGGGTAGTGTACAGTAGCAGTTAGTAGGGTAGGGTACAGTAGCAGTTAGTATGATAGTGTACAGTAGCAGTTAGTAGGGTAGTGTGCAGTAGCAGTTAGTAGAGTAGTGTGCAGTAGCAGTTAGTTGGGTAGTGTGCAGTAGCAGTTAGTTGGGTAGTGTGCAGTAGCAGTTAGTTGGGTAGTGTACAGTAACAGTTAGTAGGGTAGTGTGCAGTAGCAGTTAGTTGGGTAGTGTACAGTAACAGTTAGTTGGGTAGTGTGCAGTAGCAGTTAGTAGAGTAGTGTGCAGTAGCAGTTAGTAGAGTAGTGTGCATTAGTGGTTAGTAGAGTATTGTGCAGTAGCAGTTAGTTGAGTAGTGTAGATAGACATGAGAAAAGTTGGTAATAAAACATTTTGTCCTTGGCTGTTGTGCTAAAATGTAAATATACTTCGACTATTCATCCATGCAACCATTAATCTTTCTATCTATCTATCTATCTATCTATCTATCTATCTATCTATCTATCTATCTGTCTGTCTATCTATCTATCTGTCTATCTATCTATCTATCTATCTATCTATCTATCTATCTATCTATCTATCTATCTATCTATCTGTCTGTCTGTCTGTCTATCTATCTATCTATATATCTATCTATCTATCTATCTATCTGTCTATCTATCTATCTATCTATCTATCTATCTATCTATCTCACTAAAATCGAATTCAGACAAACACTGGTGAAATGCTTTGAGAAACTTTCTGTCATTTTCACTTTCAATCAGATCTCACATATGTAGACATTAATCTATGCTGAACCTAGAATAAATAATCGCAAATTTTGAAATTAAATTAGGATACAAAAAAAGAATTAAATTTTAAAATATATTTTGTTAACTTAAGCATAATAATTCTGAAAGAAAATTATTTAATTTTGATCAAACTGTAACTTTAAAAACCCCGTCATGTTACATATCATTAGAAAGCTCTTTGAGTTTTTCACTTCAAGATTCAAGTGTTCGACACTTCAAAAGCTAGAGAGTTCCACACCTCAAGACTAGATAGTTCCACACTTCAAGTACTAGAGAGTTCCACACTTCAAGAACTAGAGAGCTCAACACTTCAAGACTAGTTCAACAATTCAATAACTAGAGAATTCCATGCCTTCACTTCAAGATAGTTCCACACTTCAAGAACTAGAGAGTTCCACACTTCAAGGCTAGAGAGTTCCACACTTCAAGACTAGAGAGCTTCACATTTCAAGAACTAGAGAGTGTTCCACACTTCAAGACTAGAGAGCTTCACACTTCAAGAACTAGAAAGTTCCTATATGAGAAGATCGCGGAGGGCAATGTCGGTCTTATGACAAGAGTAAATTGTCAAATTTTGTGGCTAAGCTTTGAACCCGATTGTCTCGGCTTCCAGTATGCATTTTGCTTTCAAATGCTTTGCATCTTAAGTTAGAACTATGGATCTACAATCAAAGTTAGAGGGAATTTGTTAACAAATGCAAAACTGCCCAGAATACAGAAATGTCAAAATTAACCTTTGGACTTGTGTGTGTGTGTGTGTGTGTGTGTGTGTGTGTGTGTGTGTGTGTGTGTGTGTGTGTGTCTATTTATCAATTTAACTATCATCTATCACCCTATGTGTTTGTTATTTTATTTACTTTATAAACAAATAAAGACATAGAGTTTTCATAACTGAAGCTTCTCTTCAGACGACACGCTATAATGTACGGTTGTGACTGCTTTCTCGAAAAGTTCTCATCATACAGTCACTACATGAAGCAAAACAAACCCGCCATTACCATGATACAGGAAGCAGACTGTCATTACTTACGAATAAGCTTCATGTTTCTAATCCTTTTGTTGTTGCTGCTTGTTTTTTTTATTTTCTTTACTTTTTGCAGTTGATAGGCATTCCTGACGCACCTTGTTCTTCCAACCTTACATCTGGCTTATGGCACCCGACATTTGCATCGATAAGAATAATTCAGTAATGAAATTAGTAGCTCGGGAAAGTATAACTTACAGAAGAAAATACAACTCAGCTAAAGCAATATTTCTAACTAAACGAATAGGAATTTCCACCTACCACGGTTGGTCTCACTACTGTAAATATAGGGCGCCATGTGTACATAAATTGCGTGTGTGTGGTGGTGGGCTGGGAGGGGGAGGAGAGGAGAAATTAAGCAAAACCAGACGTGTCTATAATGATTCTTGTGCCACTGATTTACACACTATTTTATTTTCAAAATTTCATTATCTCATTTCATGAGGTGTGTTGTTTTTAATATCAAATTTTCGTTATTTCATGAGGTGTGTTGTTTTTATTATCAAAATTTCATTGTCTCATTTCATGGGGTGTGTTGTTTGTATTTTCAAACTTTCATGAGACATTACTGGGTTTTTTGTACCAATCGTTGTTGTCATATTTATTATAATATCGACTTTTAATATTTACACCAATTCATTTTTGGTCTTTTACCTGCTCAGGGGAGACCACGCTTGCCTCGCTTTGTATCAGTAGAACTCTTAAGTACCCACGACTTTCTTGAACATATAGGTCACGGAGCATGCGCGCTGCCATATCTAATCTAAAAATAGATTTTTGTGGTCAAATTCCGGCTTTCATAGCTCACGTTATAAATCTTAAAATGAATCACTCGCATTTAATATTGTTTTCTTTAACCACAAACCACAAACAGTACAATTGGAGAAAATTTTAAAAAGATATTAAATCCTTTTTCAAACATTTTCCAATCAAACGATGTGATAGTCATTGTGATGTACCCTTCACTTTATATCGAAAGTCACTACCTGAAGAGACAGCGATTGTCTTCCTTGCTGCCGAAAAATCCTTCACACAGTGTTTATATGTGCTGATAAATACCCTACCATTGACAACCCTATACCATAATTATATTTTGGTTATCAAAGAAAGGCAATTAAAAAGAGCCAAGTACTGTTACGGTATCAATCAACAATGTCGTCTGCTACAAATACATATGCCTAAGCTTACCTGCCAAAGTTGGAAAAAGAAGTCAATGCGGCAATTCTAACCCGTTCGATCGCCTCCTACCATACTTTTAGATGATCCAATCTTACTTTCAAGGGGTATATAATATTTATGGGAAATTCTGAAAAATGGCTAACTTCTAACGAGCAGCTCAAAACAAGTACACTTTTCCAGTAACAAATTCATAAAACCGGCAGTTGACCACAAAAGTCTTGAGTTTACAAACGTCACCGACCTTGACATATATTTAAAGTAAGGTCGAGAAAGTTGTTACCTTCCTAAAAGGGAAATAACTCATACTCTTGTATAATATATAGCAGCACTGGAAATCATTTAGAGCTCGTCTGCGCATTTACTACCAATTTTGAATTAAATTTATGAAGTTTGTACAAATATTTAAGTAAAAGTTATTTTTATTTCTGAATGACGAAACTGATAAAACTTGCATTGAATTTTACTTACATAGATAGATAGATAGATAGATAGATAGATAGATAGATAGATAGATAGATAGATAGATAGATAGATAGATAGATAGATAGATAGATAGATAGATAGATAGATGAGTCCGAAAATATATTTTAAACATTCGTGCGTACGTGTAAATGTTCTGTGTATGTATGTATGAGCTTGAGTCAAAAAGTTATTTTATCAAATAATGTAATTACAACAGCATCATCTCCCCTTCTTTTTCAGTCCACGTAGTCCGCGGGTCCACAGACTTTTGTAGGCCCTATGAAAAAAACTAGTTATTTTTTTTTTTTAGTGACAAGTCAAACACATTCACTACTTCTTTCACTTCTTGGTTACAGCGAAATGGCGGTCTTTCAAAACACTTGTGAGTGGACCAAACAGGTGATAAAGAAGCCAGATAAAGAGTAACACAGGACACTTCAACACCTGCAAGTTCAGTCAAGGAGGATTTCAGTGATAGGGGCGGCAGAGGGCGGGCGGGTGTTAGGTCTTGGCAGACTATCAAACCGTTATGGTTGCGCTATTTCGTGAGTTGTTTTGGAACTCATCTTCCACAATGTTTATGAAACTCAAGCCTATCGTGGATGATTTCTGAGAGAACCATGGCTGATGTGCAGATGACGAACCACTGTATTATCGAGCGTCATGACAGTTCCTTGAACGTGGACTCATAACACTCTTATGATGGTTTTAAACATGGTTATCTGTCCGTACACATTTTGAAACATGGCTATCTGTCCGTACACATTTTTTTAAATGGCTGGTTATCTGTCCACACACATTTTAATACATGGTTATCTGTCCATACACCTTTTTAAAAACATGGTTATCTGTACATACTCATTTCTAAACATGGTTATCTGTCCATACACATTTTAAAACAGTAAAGACAATTTTTAAATGTTTGTATATGCATACACATTTTTAAAAAATGGTTATCTGGCCATACACATTTTTAAATATGGTTGTCCGTATATACACACTTTTAAAACGTGGTTATCGTATACACATTTTTAAACATGGTTATCGTATATACACATATTTTAAACATGGTTATCTGTCCATACACACTCCACTGTGGTAAAGCACTGATTCCACATTGTGCTGAAAATCTGCTATGGATTACTGCCCCTGGAACGCTCTTCAGCCGACAGAAATCGTATCACTGCAAGTTGCACGTCCGCCACTTTAACTCTATTCTGGCGACGCTATAAAATATATAAGGGTCGAAAATATTTCCTAGTCACGTAGAGAGTTTACACAGTTCGTACTTTTTCCTTGCAGACCAACACAACAGGTTTTTATTTTTAAAATTTCTTTGGAAACTTTCTGATTCTGTGAGTGTTCACAGCATTTCGAAATTTATCAACGAAAAATAAAAATTAAAAAGATAACTGATATAATATTTAATAGTGAACATATTCAGCAACAAAATGCATAAAACAAAATCTATTTTGTTTGTCCGGAAAATGAATTTAATATTTATGAATAATTGCACTAAGTGCTACAAGAGAAGGTTGTTGGTAGAGAAAGGACATATATATATAACATTTGACAGCAATAACCTGTCTTTCACAAAGAAAATTAAATTAAATTATTATTTTGTACTTTCACGTTTAATGCACTTTTAAAGAAGTTGAGCGCATTTCATATTTTTAGACATCTTTGAGATGAAGTGGAAAATAACAGCTACCAGTATGCAATCATGTGCAACTGAAAGTTTCGACGCACACTGACGTATTGTAAAATGTAACTTGCACCGTGATGTCAGACGTATTCACACACATAAGTTTGTATGTATGTTTTTATGCAAGCATATATATATATATATAATGGACGGATGGATAGAAGGTCGGATAGAGAGATTAACGAAATCAAATCAAAATATGTCACTTTGGAGTCATTCTATGTCACTTTGTTGACATTCTGTCACTTTGGTGTCGTTCTCTCAACGTCACTTTGGTGTCATTCTCTCTACGTCACATTGGTGTCATTCTCTCTACGTCACATTGGTGTCATTCTGTCTATATCACTTTGGTGTCATTCTCTCTACGTCACATTGGTGTCATTCTGTCTATATCACTTTGGTGTCATTCTCTCTACGTCACATTGGTGTCATTCTGTCTATATCACTTTGGTGTCATTCTCTCTACGTCACATTGGTGTCATTCTGTCTATATCACTTGGTGTCGTTCTCTCAACGTCACTTTGGTGTCATTCTCTCTACGTCACATTGGCGTCATTCTATCTGTCACATTGCGTTCCATTTCCTATAGAATTGATGAAAAACCAATCTAATATTGTAGACAAACATTCTCAACCCCAGGTAAATCTCCCGATTCATTTATGATGTAAGAAAAACTCCTGTAGATGTGGCAAATCTAACAAAAGGGAAATATTTACAGAGGTAGTGGTAAGGATGGTGTGTGATTATAGATATAAAAATGTGACTATTTACAATACACCTTGTGTGGTCATTGACTGGGGGAAAAAACAAATACAAAAGAAAAATCATTATTTTTAGTACTGAGTACCATTGTTTTCTTTAGCAATTCCGTCACAATCCATCCGATTACTTTCACATTTCCACTAAGGACGAAGTTTAAGTTTCACAGACTGGATTCTCATTCGAAATAGAATGCATAAACAGACCCCACTGCATAGAATCCCGCGCCCTGAAAAATTAAGGACGCGTAATTGTCGTAGTTTTGGTTCCAGAGACAACGACTTGCCAGCCGCATACTCTGATCCTGGTCCTCGCAGATAGTCACCAGGGCAACGATCTTATACCGTTCTACTCCGGACGCCTTGGTTCTCTCTTTAATTAGCTCTGCGAGAGTCTTACTCAAGATCGGAAATCTCTTGGAATCATAGCTCCTTCCAGACAAAAAAGTGTCAAAGACTCCTTGAATGATCTGCTCGGCTTTGTGAGGTGAGAACTTCCGGCCGACGTCGGGCTCCACTTTGTAAGTGTTTTCGCAAGTCACGTGGTCTTTAGTTGGGTGCATCATTTCAGACATGGCTAGGCCGGACATCATGCGCATTTTCATGCGGAAGCGACTGATCTTCGTTTTGCGGGAACTGGAGGAGTCACTCTTTTCACTCCGCTTGTCAGAGTTAGCGCCCTTTGTGCGAGTTTTACTATCATGCTTCTTGGCCAATTCCATCTTGGAAGTGTTAGAAAAGCGATGTCGCTGCCCGTTTGCGAGTTTCTGAGATAGTCTGAAAACCGGAAAACTGTCTCTTAAGTGGGCGGTGAGAGAGTGGAGTAGGGAGTAAGTGCCATTAACTATTCTGCTGACCTAAATTAACAACAGACACACTGAAAGTCGATACTGAAACTCACTTTTGATAAATAGTCGTGGGAAAGCGTGAAAGTAGATTTGGTTGCAAACCTGCATTTATTAGACTGTTAGAGTATGGATGGTGACTGACTGTAGGTGTCACGGCCGGAAATCTGATCTGTTGTGTCGTTGCCAGCAGTGACGTAACTGCAATCATCCAGCCTCAAGCGCAAATTATCGACGTCTCGTGGACGTATTGTAGTCACACCAGATTTCAGTCGTGTAGAAGAGCTCATGTGACAAATAACGGAAATCCACAATTTCCGTTACCTGAAATTTAAAAAATACAGCAGTGAATAAAGAATGTAATCAGAAAGAAAATCGATACTTTTAAGCTATCCCAAATCGATATGCATAAGTCCAGCGACCGGTGGTATTTCCAGACGGAGAATTGTTTTATTGTTGATATCGCGCTTGAGAGACTTTTGTTTTTTATGTTTTCATAACTTCATGTACAAAAAGCAAATGAAGTCTGTAACTTTAATAAAGGTTGCATGGAGACAGGAATTTCTAAATGCATACAAGAACAGTAATTTGAGGAGTGGATTTCGATTTACAATATTTTTTTTCTTTCTTTTCAGTGTGTCTTGTGTTTGCTTCAAGTATAGATCGGAATCAGTGAAGAGTCATAATTACTGTGTCACCACTTCAAACTGAAATTAATTAATTAATGTGTCACCACTTCAAATCGACATAATAAAATACTGTGTCACCACTTCAAACCGAAATTATTTAATTAGTGTGTCACCACTTCAGACCAAGATCATATCAAGCAATATAACTCTTAGAGCTCTGAAAGAAACTGATGTCAATAGAAACAATACGGTCCACGTATATATAGACATAAACATAAACCACACGTGTATAGAGTACTGGTTGCCTTAAAATCAAACACACGTATATGGTCGTACTGAAGACATAAACCGCTTGTATATAGAGGTACTGGCTGGCTAAAACCACACATATATAAACGTACTGGAGACAAAATCATAATTATAGAGGTAGTGGTTACCTAAAACCACACACATAATGAAATAGATGTACTGGAGACATAAAGCCACTCACGTATATAAATCTACTGGTGCTATAAACCATGTGCACATATATACATGAATTAGTGATATAGTCCACAACTGCGTAAATAGACGTACTGGAGACATAAACCTCCTACACAAATATACACGGTTTAGTGACATAATCCTCAAATACGTATATGGACGTAGTGGTGATATAAGCAACAAACAGAAACGTGCTGGTGACATACATCATAAGCATGTATACAGACGTATTTATGATAGACATACAAACATATAGAGACGTACTGGTGAAAAATAATGACGTACTGATGAAATGTACCACGCACACACCTTGTACTGGTGACGTAAACCACACCGTACCTGTACTGCAACACAAATGCTTCACGGTTAAACAAAACCGACAACAGAACAGCCTGGTGACCTATACGAGTTTTGACAAATAGTGAGTTCACCTGATAACTACCGAGAGAGAGAGAGAGATGTTTATGAGATTTCCTCACTTGAAAGATACACCCAACACTTGTGCTGACCGCGTCATCGTATTACCGTCTGCTTGAAATAATAAATATAATAAATTGCATTTATGGTTGACGGATCCGGTGCACGCCTGTTCACGTACACCTTGGAATGGTAATTGTCGTCCCCTACAAAGTGGCACAAGTGTACCTAGAGAAGTGAATTCACTGGAGTTGGGAGAGAAATGTAAATAATAGGTAGCAAATTATACTACCAGTTGTAGCAAAAAAAAATTCAGTTTAAGTCTGAATTCAATCCTCTCCTTTTATTTCGTTATTTTTTTGTTGTTGTTGTTGTATCTGCACCATGATAACGTAAATCCTATACAACACAAAATGAAAGATGTGTTTGGGTTCTTTTAAAACTACTGTTGTTAACTGAGCTTGTCAGATACATAATACGACCTTCCCCTACCCACCCATCTCCCGTCGAGTTACGAGAGGAGAACTTCGATTAACTCGTGCACTTAATATATGATACGTCCGCTCAGCCCGTGGGGGGTGGGGGGTGGGGGGTGGGGGTGGCATCGATGTTACGCCGATTGTGGAAATTAGACGATGTGTGACGCTTTTGCCTAGGATTGGTCCGGAATGCAATAAGCCTACTTCTGGGATCAGTTTGCAAAAGTCTGGTTCGTGAGACTTGTGGGTTTTCCTAGAATCCCTAGGGGAGAAAAAAGCCAATAGAAGTAACCCCAAACTGATGCCTGCTCAACACACTATTGTGTGACAGCCAAAGATTATATAAAGACATAATGAGTATGTAGAAGATAATTACGATGACGTTGGATAACAGAGTACTCGCCCCTTTGCGTGCTTGTATGTATATATATACGTATTGTCTTGAGAGTAAATGATTAAAAGGAGACAAACAGAATAATGTGGTTCTTTAGACAACATACTGCCACACCCACACCTGATTATACTGGAGGTAAATGCATTTAAAACTTATAGTGGGGCAAGACGGAACATTTTATATCGAACACTAAACCAAATGGAAAGAGAGTAAGCGATCAATGTCATGGGGTTAAAGTAAACATTTTATATCGAACACTAAACCAAATGGAAAGAAAATAAACGATCAAGGTGATGGGGTCAAAGTAATCAGCAAATAAATATACCAGGCAATAAAAGAGAGTTTTAAAACTTGTAAAGAGAATAAAAAGGGGCTTGACCTAGAATACCAATAGGATATAAATACATCTCACGAACTCCGCACTGAAATAAGTGCACTCCTTATTAAACAAATAGATAAAACGTTTTGGCAAAACTATACTCAGAATAGCAAAATGAGGGAACTCACATATACATCGATGGGTAAATAGTACTTATAGCTTTTTAAACGGAACATGAAAGGAACATTTCTAATTAACCAATACTAACAATAATTAATACTAACAGTTAATTGTGTACCCTGTCATATAGTCTTGAAAAGTATGTCCAGACCACGAGGGGAAGGAAACCAAACTAAGATTAAGACGGCGACTGCTTGAGCCGCCCTCATATCAACTTACATTAGTAAGAATTTTCCGGTTCCCTTCATATATTTTTTAATAATAAAAAAATTCACATATTTATTTAAATCTTAAAAACTTAAAAGAATAATATTACATTTGTATCTCACTCAAAATCAAACAAATTAATAAATGCAAGAAACAAAGTACTGGTAACACATCATTAGCCCCATCCTCACTCCACCCATCACACCTCATCCTATCTCCACCCATTCCTACCCCACCCCATTCTATTCTGAAATAAAATCCGTGACAGATGACAAAATGCATAGTGTAAACTACAGACTGAATGATTGACTGTAAACCAAAGGCTAAATGCTTGACTGTAAACTATAGGCTGAAAGCTTGGGCTGTAAACTATAGACTGAATGCTTGACTGTAAACTATAGGGCTAGGCTGAAAGCTTGGGCTGTAAACTATAGACTGAATGTTTGGCTGTACACTATAGACTTGCGTGGCTGTAAACTATAGACTGAAAGCTTGGCTGTGATCTATAGACTTGCTTGGCTGTAAACTATAGACTGAAAGCTTGGCTGTAAACTATAGACTGAAAGCTTGGCTGTGATCTATAGACTGAAAGCTTGGCTGTGATCTGTAGACTTGCTTGGCTGTAAACTATAGACTGAATGCTTGGCTGTAAACTATAGGCTGAAAACGTACCTGTAAACTATAGACTGAACGCTTGACTGTAATCTATAGACTTGCTTGGCTGTAAACTATAGACTGAATGATTGGCTCTAAACTATAGACTTGCTTGGCAGTAAACATAGACTGAAAGTTTGGCTATAAACTATAGGCTGAAAACGTGCCTGTAAACTATAGACTGAACGCTTGGCTGTAATCTATAGACTTGCTTGGCTGTAAACTATAGACTGAATGATTGGCTGTAAAATATAGACTTGCTTGGCTGTAATCTATCGACTGAATGCTTGGCTGTAATCTATAGACTTGCTTGGCTGTAATCAATAGACTGAATGCTTGGCTATAATCTATAGACTTGCTTGACTGTAATCAATAGACTGAATGCTTGGCTGTGATCTATAGACTTGCTTGGCTTGATTATAATGTAAAATACAGGCGGGATGCTTGACTGCTGTAAACTATAGAATGAAAGCTTGGTTGTAATAAACACTATAGACTGAAAGCTTCGCTGTAAAATAGATTGCGTGCTTGATTGTGTAATCTATACTTGCTTGGCTAGATAATAATGGAAACTGCAGGTTGAATGATTGTCTGTTAACTATAGACTTGTTTGGCTTTACTATAATGTGTGAACTACACACTGAATGATTGTCTGTTAACTATAGACTTGTTTGTCTTTACTATAATGTGAACTACACACTGAATGATTGTCTGTTAACTATAGACGTGTTTGTCTTTACTATAATGTGAACTACACACTGAATGATTGTCTGTTAACTATAGACGTGTTTGTCTTTACTATAATGTGAACTACACACTGAATGATTGTCTGTTAACTATAGACTTGTTTGGCTTTACTATAATGTGAACTACACACTGAATGCTAGGCTGTAAACTATAGTTATAATGCAAATTACATGTCTTAACCAAAAGTGGTGGGACTAGACAGTGGGTGACAGTGTACAAATGCCAAGTCGTCTCATCTTTTTTATTGTCCATGGCAAGTCAGACATAAACATATAATGTGATTTTTCTCAGCGTCATTGACAACGGCATGCTGGGGTCTTGGGGTGGGGCGTACGAAGGTCTTACGGGAGAAAAATAAATTGCTTTCCCATTGTTAGAAAAGTCCCTTAAGTGGAATAGATAATAACACTTTCACGTTAAGTGCATAGTGTACCTACCCTTTCTTTTTTTACTTTTGTAATTTGGGCTTGGCATCGATCCTGAATACAATAGATATGGACTTGGCGAATGTCTATGTATTGTCTTGGCTTTCTCACTTTCTCGTACCTTGCAACCTTTTAAAAAACTGTTAACAACAATATTCTACACTTTATAAAAACTTTTATAAGAAATGTCTAGGTATGTATGTGTACGACAGATGTACCGAGAACAGAGACTAATGTCTTTTGTCACGTGCTAACGAAGCAAGTTCATTTTGATTTAGCAGATAAATGTGCCAGTCATATTCATGAGCGTGAATTCAACTGGAGCCAGAGAAAAAAATAGGCAATAATGGTTAACAGTTCTTCTCGCCAGATGTTTGTACAATTCGAGTGCCTGAGTATCAATCGCTTTGCCACTTCTCTACGGGATGTATCTTTTCTCGAAAAGTGTTCGTTGTGGCGGAAAGAGTCGGATTGGAATTAAATTTTTATGCTCGCCTAGATCTATCCAGTTCACTGATTGTATGACAAGTACATTTTCCAGCTTCAAAATACTAAAGTAGCAGTTGTACTGATCATTTTTAAAAAGGTTGAAACGAACAGTAATCGTGTATCTGACATATCGTAAGCCAAAACACATATATTAATAAATGGATTCACATGATTAATTGTTCTGCCTTTATATGTCAGTTTAGTGTACAGGAATATAGCTTTTCCTTGAATCAGATCACTGATTTCTTTGTTGGTGGTTGACAGCTATTATGCAAGGTAGTTAGCGAGACTGGTAACTGCAACCTTTTTTTATGGTTAGGGACAAAAACAGTCAGCAGTGTGCCTATCAATATTTCAAATGCAAATAATAGAGGTGTTCCAAGTTGTAGACGACTCCCAGACTATGCAAAGGTACAGGATGTGCTTATGGAAGGAATCCTGACGGATCCAGTATGTAGGCCATCTGTAGTCATGTTATAATGTTGCCAGCTTAAGAGAGAATAATGGCCGATATGAAGCAACTGATGTTTAGTATGTACTGAAGTAATGTTGCCATCCAAGGAGGGAATAATGGCCGATATGAAACAACTGATGTTTAGTATGTACTGAAGTAATGTTGCCATCCAAAGAGGGAATAATGGCCGATATGAAACAACTGATGTTTAGTATGTACTGAAGTAATGTTGCCATCCAAATAGGGAATAATGGCCGATATGAAACAACTGATGTTTAGTATGTACTGAAGTAATGTTGCCATCCAAAGAGGGAATAATGGCCGATATGAAACAACTGATGTTTAGTATGTACTGAAGTAATGTTGCCATCCATAGAGGGAATAATGGCCGATATCAAATAACTGTTGTTTAGTATTGTGGCAGAGTAAATTTGCCTGTCTTTATTTCTAAACTTAATTGTTATATAATTTGTTAAATGCCATCCTGACATGACCTGTGGGTACTGTGTTTGTAAGTACCAAAGGTAAATAAGAACTCAGGTAAAGAGTATGCTAGAACTTGCTAATGTAATCCAAACCAGTTCCAAGCAGATGAGAAGTTTCTCTGACTAATAATCTCGTACGTGTTCATAATAATTTCATCCAATTGGGATAGAGCAAATTTTACTTTGTTGAAGAAAGTTCTATATTCTAATCACTTTGATTCTGACGTAACTCAAGTTCGGTCAATAAGGCAATCGTTAACTTATGGTAAGTTAACTGACTGATAAAGAAAGAATGGTCTTAGAAATATTTCGTACATGTTTGCTATTGATCTAAAGTGAATTAGAGAATGCTTCATTAAACAGCATTATTTCTATGTTCACCAATTTGATTTCGTTGTACATTATACTTGTGAATTTTGATCACTGTTATATTTCGTGTGTAAGAGAGAAAGGAGTTTAGAGATTAAAATATGCCTGAAACTTAGCACTGCCCTTGATTTGAATTTTGCAGAGGGGAGCATGCCTTTTGAGGCTTTTGATGTTTTGTAACTTTGTATTCGCTTCAAACTGCAGTGACTACTGTACTCTAGGGATCACGTTGGTGAGTATAACCAACGTTGTCATCGAGCTTATCAATAAACGTGTTGCTACAACTTAATTCTTGTTTGTGTTCAAGAGCTAATATGATGGAAATTGAAACTTAAGTTTGGTCTCAAATATTCTTGAAGATTTTTTTAACGTTCCTAATGTAGCTCACATAAAGATTCTGAAACATTCCTCGTGATGTGTTTTGATAGCCATACAAAGTTCTGGATGATTCTTCACAGTATACTTTGTGAGTACATTGAAGATTCTGGAATAGTTGTGTAATGTGCTTAGGAAAGGTACGTTCGACCGTCATCTAATAAGAAAGAAAGTGACTTGTTCCAAACCGTGTGATTGTGAGCATGCACCCGTGATACCTGCCATCATTCAAAAGGTAATGTACATCAACTATAATTATCTATCTAAAACTCTACTTTCATTTCTATGATGAAACCATATCTATGAACTTGATTGTGTGTGTGTGTGTGTGTGTGTGTGTGTGTGTGTGTGTGTGTGTGTGTGTGTGTGTGCGTGTGCGTGCGTGCGTGCGCGTGCGTGCGTGCGCGTGCGTGCGTGCGTGTGTGTGTGTGTGTGTGTGTATGTGTGTGTGTGTGTGTTTGTTATGTGTGTGTGTGTTAATTTGACTGCTGATATATATGCTAGGATAAACTGAATAAATGTCAAGCATTTAATCAAACATTGTTGTGAAGTGATGTAAAGATGTAAATGTCAAGCTCTTTTGTTTATATTCACATGTTGTATATTTCATTGCTGATTTAAGAAATTTATTGTTGAATTTATTAACCTTCTTGCACATAGATTAAAACCTTATGTTGAAGTAATAGCTGGTAGATATGGGCTAAGTAAATATAAATAAAATATGGATTTTTATTATCCTTTAGTGATGTGTTTTGACCTATGAAACATTATGCAATAGTAAAACATCTATCTTATTATTGTGTAAAGAGTAGAGTTTGGGGACACCCTTATTATCCACCAAATGAGAGACATGTTGGTAGTAAAGTCACTGTAAAAAAGGATGGCACGAGATGATTTTACGTGAATTACAGAACTAAATACTTCAGTGATTTTTCAGCTGAACTGATGCCAGAACCAGAGAATCTGTTTGCCCACCTCAGTGGTGATAAATATTTCTTCAAGCTCAATCTTGTAAAAAATTTCTGGCAAATTCCAATCTGTGAGGCAGACAAGACAAAGTTAGTGTTTAGCACACCTGATGGACAATATCAGTGGTGGGTGATGTCATTTGGAATCCTCATAGTGCCTGCAGTTTTCAGCAAGATGATGAGATTGCTCATCAAACCCATAAAAAAAAGAATCTGTATCTAATTTCATGGTTGGTGTATAGTAGCTACAAAGACTCTAAAGGAAACATCTGAGTGTTATGGAAGTTATTCCAATGATTGGGAGAGTGTAATCTTACTGCTCAACAGACCAAATGTTTTGGTAGATATTTTAAACTCAAATATTTGGGACTCACAGTGGGGCAAACTTTGAAGGTACACAAAGGAAAGGGACGTTCGACCATCATCTAATAAGAAAAAAATTAACTCGTTCCAAACAGTGTGATTGTGAGCATGCACCCGTGACAGTTGCCATCATTGAAAAGGTAATGTACATCAACTATAATCATCTCTCAAAAACTCTACTTCCATTTCTATGATGAAACCATATCTATGAACTATAATAACCATAACCAGTGAAGGATGCCCAGAGATTTAACATTATGTACTGTAGTAATAATTCCAGATACTGAAGTAATGTTGCCAGCTACAGTGGAAATAAAGACCGATATGAGATAACTGCTGTTTAGTATGTACTGAATTAATGTTGTCATTAAGATAGACAATAACGAGCGTGATAAGGTAAATGATCACTTAGTGTGTACTGCAATAATTGTGCCAGTCAGATAGGGAAATTATGACCAATATAAATTAACAGTATATAATGAAATAATTGTGCCAGTCAGATAGGGAGATTATGACCAATATAAATTAACAGATCTCTTAGTGTGTACTGCAATAATTGTGCCAGTCAGATAGGGAGATTATGACCTATATAAATTAACAGATCTATTAGTGTGTACTGCAATAATTGTGCCAGTCAGATAGGGAAATTATGATCGAAATTAGATTAGTATGAGTTAGGATCAGTTAGCTGCTGAATTTTGACGATTTAGAATTGTAATGTATCTGAGCACATCATTTTCGACTCCTTGTTCTGCCCATTTCTGCCAGAGTGCCTTGTAAGAGTTGTTTTTACTAGCGGATGGCTAAATAGATCATGGCCAGAGTGCCTTGTAAGAGTTGTTTTTACTAGCGGATGGCTAAATAGATCATGGCCAAAGAAAAAGCACCTTGTAAGGGTTTGTATTATTAGTAGATGTTAGTTAAATAAATCTTCTTTAAAAAAAAAAAAAAAGAACTCCAGTCTCAATGTTTCATTTACTATTTCATCCACATTTGAAGCGTGTGCCCTAACCTAAGATTAAGCTGTCCACTTCACAGATACTTTCACATAATGATCGCTCATAATAATAATAAGACTATTTAAGTGGTGTCTATTTAATATGATCGCTCATAATAATAATAAGACTATTTAAGTGGTGTCTATTTAATATGATCGCTCATAATAATAATAAGACTGCTTAAGTGGTGTCTATTTAATATGATCGCTCATAATAATAATAAGACTGCTTAAGTGGTGTCTATTTAATATGATCGCTCATAATAATAATAAGACTATTTAAGTGGTGTCTATTTAATATGATCGCTCATAATAATAATAAGACTATTTAAGTGGTGTCTATTTAATATGATTGCTTATAATAATAATAAGACTACTTAAGTGGTGTCTATTTAATATGATCGCTCATAATAATAATAAGACTATTTAAGTGGTGTCTATTTAATATGATCGCTCATAATAATAAGACTATTTAAGTGGTGTCTATTTAATATGATCGCTTATAATAATAATAAGACTACTTAAGTGGTGTCTATTTAATATGATCGCTTATAATAATAATAAGACTATTTAAGTGGTGTCTATTTAATATGATCGCTTATAATAATAATAAGACTATTTAAGTGGTGTCTATTTAATTTGATCGCTCATAATAATAATAAGACTACTTAAGTGGTATGTATTTAATATGATCGCTTATAATAATAATAATAATAATAAGACTACTTAAGTGGTATGTATTTAATATGAAAACCTATACTACTGAACTAATAAAAAGGTGAATAAATTAATTAAATGAGGGTACGTAAAGATGATTAATGCCCCTAGAACAATCTGAATTGAGTTGTTTCTTGTGTTTTATTGCAAACTGTTACGGCCTCTATTTTGACGAGAGAATTATTTTAAAACTACATTAGCGTTATTACTAACTAGTTCCGTTACGTTCTCTCTTGATTGTTCAACGACAAATGACAAGTTTCTTCGCTAATAAACAAACGAGTCTCGATTATTAAGTACGACTGTATTATCTGTCGAATAGCAGGTAACACAATTACTTTAGTGCAAATAACATTCGGAACTTCTTACCTTTCATCAGAACGATATAAACCCTAGTGCAAATAACATTCGGAACTTCTTACCTTTCATCAGAACGATATAAACCCTAGTGCCGTGGGCAAGGAAATAGTGCCTGAACTGGCAATCTCTTCGAGCGATGGGAATTCGAGTCTTGACTTTAGTCTGTCGCACGACGAAATAACTTGCCGCTCGCTTAGAGTCGCGAGCAGCAAAGCACACTGTATTCCATTAGTATCGTATGACTGTCAGAGAACTGATTACAGCGGACGCAGAAATACCAGAGAGTGACGTCCTTCTACAACTTGGCTTGGGCATTGGCAAACATATATATATAGGCTGCCCATCACGTGACTTCATGTTTGCTGTAGTAATTTTCAAATGAAATACCTAGACGGTCTTGGGACAAATACAATTATATCACATTGGAACTTAACGTAGCATTCATATTTTTATATATTATATCGGCAGCAACAAAGCAGGATCTAATTTATTCACATTCCACTGTTATAACTTAATTTAATCATTTTATTTATTTATGTGCTCCTTGTTTTCTTTTGTTTTTTTCTTGTGGGTACGGGTTGGGGAATTTTACTTGATTGCACTCTCACCTTTAACTCTCGTGTAAAAATGACCTTTAGCTTTCTCGTGTAAATAGACCTTTAGCTATCTCGTGTAAAAATGACCTTTAGCTTTCTCATGTAAATAGACCTTTAGCTATCTCGTGTAAAAATGACCTTTAGCTATCTCGTGTAAATAGACCTTTAGCTATCTCGTGTATAAATGACCTTTAACTGTCTCGTGTAAATAGACCTTTTTTAGCTATCTCGTGTAAAAATTACCTTTAGCTATCTCATGTAAATAGACCTTTAGCTCACTCATCTAAACAGAACTTTAGCTCTCAGATAAACTTACTTTTAA
This sequence comes from Sinotaia quadrata, assembly GCA_028829895.1. Classification (NCBI taxonomy): domain Eukaryota; kingdom Metazoa; phylum Mollusca; class Gastropoda; order Architaenioglossa; family Viviparidae; genus Sinotaia; species Sinotaia quadrata. Next base: position 61,812,395 of record CM054177.1, on the reverse strand, counting down.
CTCACTCATAAAAACATACCTTTAGCTCTCGGATAAACTTACCTTCAGCTCACTCAGAGACATTTTGCTCATTCATTTAAAAAGACATTTAGTCACTCACATAAGCATACTTAGGCTTACGCATACATCATCCCTTTAGCTCGTATAAAAACAACACTTTAGTTCACTCTTTTAAAGAGCTCTTTAACTCAATCGTATAAACATACCTTTAGCTCGTAAACAACACTTTAATTCACTCTTTTAAAGAGCTCTTTAACTCAATCGTATAAACATACCTTTAGCTCGTATAAAAACAACACTTTAGTTCACTCTTTTAAAGAGCTCTTTAACTCAATCGTGTAAACATACCTTTAGCTCGTAAACAACACTTTAATTCACTCTTTTAAAGAGCTCTTTAACTCAATCGTATAAACATACCTTTAGCTTTCTCATATTAAGATACCTTTAGTGTTTTCTTATAAGCGGCCCTAAAGCTCAAACTTAAAATGTCCTTTACAATCATATCAAAAGACTAGCACTTTACCTCTTTCATATAGACAGCCATTTAATCTCAGCATACAAACAACTCTTTTTGATCTTTCATATAAACAGAAATTTAACTGTCATGTAAAAAAAGACTAGCAGTTTAGCTCTCATACAACACCCCATCCATTTAGTTCTATCATATAAACATACCTTTAGCTTTTTCATCCGACTAGCCATTTTGCTGTCTCATAAAACAGCCCTTTAACTTTCCCATATAAATAACATTTTAGCTCAGTCATGAAAACAGTCTATAGAACTCTCAATAAACATCTCTTCAGCTTACAATGTTGTACGATTTTCGGATGAAATATGACTATTACCTGATGATGAGGTTATTTCAGATGAAATATAACTGTTAAGTTATTTCGTTCATCCACCATATATGAAAAATTAATGTGTTTGTCATTACCAAGATCCTATTTTGTCACCTCTGACCTTATACGTACAAACAGTCGATCTTACAAATATATATTTATAAGTTGGCAAATTTTCACAAGCTTAGTTATTTATACCACGCAATACTTTGCCATTACTCTGTGTGCGTGTGTGTGTGTGTGTGTGTGTGTGTGTGTGTATGTGTGTGTGTGTGTGTGTGAGAGAGAGAGAGAGAGAGCGTTTGTGCGTGCGTGCGTGTGCGTGTGCGTGAGTGTGAGAGTGAGTGCGCGTGCGTGAGTGTGAGAGTGAGTGCGCGTGCGGTGAGTGTGAGAGTGAGTGCGCGTGCGTGCGTGTGTGCGTGTGCGAACAACTTGCTACTAATAGACATACTTTGTCAATATTTGCCAGTACATTCCTTGACTTCTAATATAATGATGATGTCGACGATACCTTCAGAGTGGACTAAGATGTTGTGAGTGCCTGGCAGCATTAGCATTTATAGTTGTGAGTGCCTGGCAGCATTAGCACTTATAGTTGTGAGTGCATGGCAACATTAGCACTTGTAGTTGTGAGTGCATGGCAACATTAGCACTTATAGTTGTGAGTGCATGGCAACATTAGCACTTATAGTTGTGAGTGCATGGCAACATTAGCACTTATAGTTGTGAGTGCATGGCAACATTAGCACTTAAAGGCATAAAAAAGTACTAAAATAAGGAGATGACTTCAAACCTTATGAGGATATTTTACATTTACAATTAAACAATGAAAATTAATTGCAACAGAAGGTGGAGTGTAACAACCAAAGTAATGACCAAACAATTCTTTCTTTCCATACAAGCCATATGCGTCATCATAAAAAGGAACAAATATTTATAATTTGTCCAATATGTCGATGAAAGACACACTTTATATAAAATTGCATCAAATTAATTAAATCATTGTATACCTTTATTATTTCATACATACAAGGATTTATCTATTAGTACCATTACCAATTAATGATCTATTTTATGTCTACATTTGTATATCATTACCAAGTAATGATTTACTTATGTCTACCAAGTAATGACGTACAATTAACAATTCACAATTAACACATAGTAATCTACTTTATGTATTTCTACATTTATCTACCACTTTGTAACAGGTCATGACGTTTACCTCTACCTCTACATGTATCATCCATTAGCAAGTATTGACCTACTTTTACCTGTCTCTTAATTTATTTTACTGTCAAATAATGACCTATTTTATCTCTGCCTATGTGGGTCGTAGAAGAAATTATCTACTCTGTCCATAATTTGTCTACCATTACCAAGTACTGACCTGTTATATCTGTTCCTGCAATTATCTACCATTACCCAGTAAGGACTAATTTATCTCTAAATTTGTCTATCATTAACAAATACTGATCTACTTTATATCTGTCTCAACTTTTGACTAACAAATAGTGACTTATTTCATCTGTGTCTACCATAATCGCGTTTTTTCTAGCCTACTTCACCTCTTTCTCCGTCTTGTCTGTGTACTACTGTAACCAAGTAATTGCACAATTTATTTGTGTCTACATATGTCTAAAAATTAAATTATCGAGTTTGTCCCTATGTCTACCATTACCAAGCAATGATCTACTTTATCTATGTCTCTACGTGTCTCCATTGCCATAGATATATTGAATTACTTTATTCCTCTCACTGCATTTGTTTTCCATTACCAAGCAGTGACTAAACGTAATTGTCTGTCTACATATCTATCATTGCCAATAAATGCATACTTCATTACCTCTACATTTATCTACCATAGCCACTTATATGACCTATTTCATTCTCTCTCTCTCTCTTTCTCTCTCTCTCTCTCTCTCTCTCTCTCTCTCTCTCTGCGCGCCATTACATAGATAAACCTACTCTTTGTATCCATATTTATCAATGTAGCGATTGTTTTTCTTGTAGTAATACGTTTGTATCCATATTTATTATCAATGTAGCGATTGTTTTTCTTGTAGTAATACGTTTGTATCCATATTTATTATCAATGTAGCGATTGTTTTTCTTGTAGTAATACGTTTGTATCCATATTTATCAATGTAGCGATTGTTTTTCTTGTAGTAATACGTTTGTATCCATATTTATCAATGTAGCGATTGTTTTTCTTGTAGTAATACTTTTTGTTCAAGAACTAAATCATATGTAGCATGAGGAACAAAATGACGTATCTGTAATTTAACAAATCTTTTACCATACTAAAATTTTATCATATTCAAACAACTTACAGAGAAAGAGAAAGTCCCTATACCTAAACATGCGTTGGTCTACTGTACAACTAAACTGTAAGCTTAGTTTAGTCCAATCTGAAAATATTCTCTTGATGACTGTACAACTAAACTGTAAGCTTAGTTTAGTCCAATCTGAAAATATTCTCTAAATGACTGTGCTCTGAATCGCACGCTCACTCAGATTTGTTTTGTCAGCTCAAAGCATTAAACGATCGCGAAGGGTTCTTTTCGTAAATAACTAAACTATACATCTTTACCAAGTTTATCTGATGTTTCTCAACGAGAAACAGATGCGTCTTTGCACTAACGTCAAGACAAAGCATCAAAGAAAACTAGCTGAGCAATAGAATAACATCAAGACAAAGATCAAGAAAAATAGCCAATTAAACTAATATCAAGACAAGGATCACAGAAAAATAGCCGGACAATTAAACCAATATCAAGACAAGGGTTTCATGGATACTGAGTGCTCTTCAAAATGTACTCGACACCCTGGCACTAAATGACCGGCACTGAATGACCGATTGGTTGTAATCTCCTGGCGGTGCCAGTACTCCGGTGTAGTGCCATGTAGTCGTGTCTAAAACTATATAAATACATCATTGAAAAGTGCAAATAACACAGCAGGGATGAAAACTGTGAAGATGACAACGACGATGACGATGGTGACCATGATGACGACAGTGATAATAATTTAAATACAGATGAAGAATAATTTACAGCATCAACCGCAAAGTAAAAATAGTGTACGAATGCGCGCGCGCGCACTCAAACACACTAACAGTCTTCCTTCCTGTGCAACAAAATAACAACAGTGACTGATTTAACTCTTCACATCGCCACAGTGTTTAATTGACGGTGGCGCCATAGCATGACAAAATCAATACGCTACAAGTCCGGCCGGTGAATTGAAGGCCAAAGCGCGAGAACGGTTCGATATAACTGCCTTACATTTCAGTACTGCACAATCGGTGTATCCCGCCCCCCACCCCCATCCCCGCAAACTATTTCTTTTCCCGAAACCTTGTCCGACCTGAACATTTAACTCTTTTTATACAGATGCAACATTATGCATTTATATAAGGAAAGGTTGAAACAAGTTCATGTTAACAATCCATAACAAACACTCGTAGTAGAAATTCAAACAGAAGAAAACGTTAATTTAATTAACTGTTTAATACAGATGCTTTATTAACAGGAAGCAATCCATAAAGTACTTTCAATCGCATTTTATTGAGTTGTTTTGTTTTTTCAAATTAGACATTAACTATTAACCTTCAAGCAGAAGAATAGCCAAAATCAAAAAGACATTTATTTAAAAACACGAAACTTGGAGTGTATTAAATTTAATAATAAATTAATTTTAAAATAATAAATATACAGACTTTAGAACATGGACCCAGTTATTTTTTTTAATTGTAGCTGCAATGTTATGTTAATATATTACAAATTCATATACCTAAAATGTGAGTATTCATACACTGTACCATTAGTGACTAGGCTTCGTTTAAAAACCCTGTATTAACGACAGTAATGTCACCAGTATTAATGACAGTAAAGTCACCAGTATTAATGACAGTAATGTCACCAGTATTAATGACAGTAATATCACCATGGTCACAAATAAACGTATATCAATCAGTAGTGAATCGATCTCTATCATGCCAGTTTTCTTATTACCGCTTTGTATTTAATGTAGTCATATAATATTACACCACTTTGTTTAATGTAGTCATATAATATTACACCACTTTGTTTAATGCAGTCATATAATATTACAATCATTATTCTCTAGTGTTCTAGAACATTTTATTCAAGTACATGTATCTATACATTTGTTCATGTAATGTCGACTACCAAACAATGGTTTAAAGGCAAAAATCTCTAAAGTTCATTTAATGGTTCTATGAGTCATTTGAATTGAAATTCAATGAAGTAAATTAATTTAGCTTATCATCTATATTTAATGAGGTTCACTTTGGATACCTTTTCACAGCAGAATACAGCAAAAGATTTCTTCTCTTTACTCTCTGGTTCCAGTCCTAATAAATACCTGTCGGATCTCACTAATGTGTGCACTCCTGCTAGAAGCTTGTGCTCATCATCGGACACGCATTTTCAAAAGTCCGAAGGCAAACTACAAACAGTAAAATCAGCGGGATTGGTTTGTTTTCTTTTAAAAAAAACAAACAAAAAACAACGTTATGACTCATGTACTTGAAAATGCCGCCTTGTAAAGGGCGACCACAAAGTGATCATAATCATTTCATGAGGGCTCAGTGGTCTTTTTTTTAAAGAGATTTTTCTTCTTCAGCAAGAATTACATTGTCTCTTTCTTTTCGTTTTCTAAAAACTGCGTTTGAAAATCTATTTTATTCCATGCCGAGTCCTGTTCATCAATATATTTATTTTTTACATGATTGCTATCATTTTGCATGTGGATTAGTCAGTATGAGTTACTATTATCTTCAGATTTCTCGTGTTTTCAACTATCTGTACGGAAGATGCATGAATGTAAGTGTTAACAATGTCAAGCTCTCTAAGTTTTAAGACAACAATCGATCGTTTAAGACATTAATATCTTCACTGTATAAATTGGCTGAAGTAACAATAAATTTCCTCAGTGGGCAAGAATATCTTTTACCACTCTATTCAGGAGTTCCCTTAGTGAGCAAGAGTATCTTTGACCACTCTATACAGAAGTTTCCTCAGTGAAACTATGATACGTTGGCGACTGTATTTGTGAGTTCAGTTCATATGATGCTGTCTACTGCTGACGACTGTCTCCTGAAGCTCAACGAAGTAGGTCTGCCTAATGCTGAAGCTCAACGAAGGTCTGCCTAATGCTGATGACTGTATGATGAAGCTCAGCGAAGTAGGTCTGCCAATGCTGACGACTGTATGCTGAAGCTCAGCGAAGTAGGTCTGCCTAATGCTGACGACTGTATAATGAAGCTCAACGAAGGTCTGCCTAATGCTGACGACTGTATGCTGAAGCTCAGCGAAGTAGGTCTGCCTAATGCTGACGACTGTATGCTGAAGCTCAGCGAAGTAGGTCTGCCTAATGCTGACGACTGTATGCTGAAGCTCAGCGAAGTAGGTCCGCCTAATGCTGACGACTGTATATTACAGTATTATATTATATATTCAATATTATATTGAAGTTCAACGAAACAGTAGACCTATGTATCGTCTGCAAATACGTCGCTGTGCTCATATCTGGTTTCGCAATTTCACTGTCACCTCTTAGTCTAGATTACGAAGTTCATTGAATAGGTGTGTATCTTTCGCTCTCGGTTCACTTCACTCATTAATTGTGAATATCTGTGGCGTTTGTACACAGTCATACATTGGGTCGAGCGAGCATTTGTACAAATGATCACAACCGTATCTGCAGACTAGATGAAATGTAAATTTTTTTCCCCAAATACAATTTAGGCAAGACTATCGTACAAAGTAACTACTTAACGTATTTTGTTTTTGATTTAAAGGATTATTTTGAGTCTCATTAAAGAAACAGAGACATGTATGAAATCCCAGAAGGCCGCCTTTCTCAACCTTTTTACACTAGTGGAACCCCCCCCCCTTTTTTTTTTTTTTCCAAATCACGTTCTCTCAGGGAACCCCCAGCTACCTCTCTTGAGAAGCCCTGCCATTGTGTGACTCAAATACATATAGCTGTTATTTTTACATTACTGTAGCAACGTCACGAGCACATTTAAAATAGGGAATCAAGACATCATTTGGTGGAGAAATACACTATTAAATGTAGAAAGATGTAGATCTAAGGATACACTATAATTAAAATAGATACATTTAATTAAAACGATGTAGATAAGGATGCACTATTAATTAAATATATGTAGATCTAAGAATTCTCACTGGATTACGATTACTTTCTTTAGAACTGCACAAACGTGTGTAGGTTGAGTAAATAGCCAATAAATGTTTTGAACTGTCTGCACAAACGTGTGTAGGTTGAGTAAATAGCCAATAAATGTTTTGAACTGTCTGTGTAAACACAAGGATTATTGAATATCTTAGTGATTATAAAAACAATATAATGAAACAGAAATAGGGAAACAAGAAAAGGGAGACAACCTATTTACTGATTAACGCAATTGGAAACTGAAATATTTGCCAGTAATAATGAGCCTTTCGATATATATAACAAACTTATCATTTTTACGCCAATGTTGTGAAGGATAAATTAAAAGATAATTAGGGTGTCACCAATAAAATCTTCACCGTGTATCAAATAGTTATCTTCAATCGATAGTTATAGAAAAATAATCTGCCATAAGTGATTGGTACACCTACTTTTCAATTGTCTGTACTCTTACTGAGTGAGGTCCCCTGAGGGGAAATATCCGTCTACTTTTACACTTTAATTTGAAATACATATTGTAGAAACGTTTTCTTACTTTGGCATGTGTAAAATAAAATATACCTGAACAATAGAAAACAGCTATTCTGGATGAATACCAAGGCCAGACGAACATAAATGCAACATAACCTACCTAAAACATGTATATCACGTAAAATTACCACACACAAAAAAGGTTTAATTTTATCGATTAATAAATTTAAAGAAAAGAAAAAATATACACCTATCGTAAATTTTATTCAATCTAAATTAGCATTCATCCAAAGGTTTACAATATAAACAAAATGGTATCACTGAGCATTTCTGATGATTGTCAAGTCAGCATGAGGGGCACACAGTCTTTTCTGCTCTTCCTATATTCTAAGTCTCACAAAGAATATATTTACTTAAAGTTAATGTCTCCCAAAGAATATATTTACTTTAGAAATCATTTACTGTACAAAACTACCCTAGTTCTGGGACAGAGTTTAATCTTTTATAAAACTAAACTGACATTTATGTGCATGTACCTGTATTATTTTCAAATATAATGCATAGAGTAATTTTTAAATTGCTTAAGATCATTAACTAAAAGTAAACAAAACAAGCCAAAGTTATATTTCCCTTAGTAACTTTAAAAAAGTTAATCTGTTCTTGCAGATGCAATTCATTACTGAAAAGATCCAAAAGCATGAATGTGTGTACATGTATGTATATATAAGTGTGCCTACATGTGTATGTGTGTGTTTATCAATGTATGCATAGAGGTGTGTATATGTGAGAGAGCAAGAAAGACAGAGAGACAGAAAAAAACTAAACTTAAAGTGAAATTTATGATGGTAAACGATACCAAAATTGTATGATGAATAAAATACAGTCAACTAAAATCAAAAGAAATATAAACAACTGATAATTCTGTGTAAACAACTTTTAATATGCAACATAAACTTGGCTGAGGCTAGACCTACGATATACAATATATATTTTGAAAAGCATGCTTAACTTACAGTCATTTATAAAACATACACAAAAACAGCAATGTTCCTTATGCATAATACAACAGAAATTCACTCTGCTACTTTTAGCAAAATGGCAGAATACAACAGAAATATTACACTATACACTGCATACACAATTAAACAATGATATCCATCAGACCTTTCAATGTCTATATAAAATGAAAAATTCAACAAAACATTTAAACAGACAATTCTGCATTAATGTCTACATTTCACAAATCTATAGACTATTAGAAAAGAAAATAATGAATCATTTTCAGTTGCAGGGATACTTTTAATTTCTTATATATACATAAGACTATTTTCTTCTCAAATACTTTCAGGGACAAATTCATGAATGAACATGCCAGTTGCTATGATGCAATACTGCTATTATTCCTTTGTTAAGTGATCTCCCCTCTCAAGGCAGTGGAATAATTCAAATTACATGTCACAAAATATTTTTTAAAAAAAGGAAGTGAGGATATGTTATGCTTGATCTACAAATACATGAAACATCCATATGAAGCACTAGTAATTTTTCCAAAGTATTACACAACAATGACTGTTAGCAGTACCAAACAAAAAAAATATTAATTCTGTCTCTGACACAAGGTGTAATACAACAGCAACTTCATTTATATAACAGGATGTTTGTGCAAAGTACATGTAAATTGATTTCTCTATACTCAACAGTCAGATCTGATATGCTACTTAGCTGTAAGAGATATATGATGTAAAAACAAATTTTGTAAACTGCCATTCTGAAAAACAGATTCAAGAGGGAAAATGCCATTCAAGTGATAAAAATCGTCAAAAGTTACTGATTGTCAATCAAGTTTCAATGCTTGTCAGAGTTTCCTTTTTTTTTTAAATTTAAAAAAAAATTTGTATAATCCAATAAAAACATGATTGTATACTGTTTTCATTTTTCTTTTTTCTTTTCTTTTTTGGGCTGTCAATGATTGGCTTTTTCCTACAAAACAAATTATAATTAACTAAAAGAAGTAGTACACTAATAAAAGACAAATAAATATTTCTGTGTGAGAGTGTGTGTGTCCATACAAATCAAATTGAATACTTTTATTTTACAAAGGCCATTTCCATTTCTTTTTAGTATTTTATATATATGAAAGAAAATGACAATATTTTATAACTGAAACCCAACTGATTTTTATCACAAAACAAAAACTCATACCACTATTTGGAATACAGCAAACATCAAGCACTTGGAAGTGCCATAAAAGCATTGCTCAGGACACAAAAATTAGATTTCTTTCAAAATTACTATTCTTCATGTCATTAACTTGATATTTCATGATGAGAATTTCACTGGTAACAAATCTCTTCTAAAATATTTAACAAGCTGTGTATTATTGTATGATAATACCATCCTTTTACTCATTTAGCCAGGGTACTGAATGCTCTGCAGGAATATATTCTAAAGCATGATTTTGAAAAAGAAATGAAAATGATGTTTGATTACTGATTGCTCATTTAGCCACCCCATTGCTTCCCTTTGTGATGTTCTCCTCTGTGTTCATTTAATAAAAGAGTAATAAGTACACTTCATTTCTTAACTCTACTCAGAATGTTTATACAGATTTTTCTGCTTTCAAGTATATTATCCTGGACTATCCTCATTACAGAGATACTACATACTACAAAAGAAAATCAATGCAATTTAAGTGAGTACAACTATTAATAGCCAGGACTATATTTATACTTAGCAATGGCAAATATTGCTATACCAGTAAGGTTTGTCCTTCCAATATACTAGATAGGACTGTCTTACAAGACTAGCCAGGATCACACTTTCTACAGAGGGCTAAATGCAGCTATCAGTGTAGTTTGTCTTTCCAATATTCTAGTTAAGACTAATTTGTGTACTGAGATGGCTAATAATAATCAGTACAGTTTGTACCTAATATTGCTATCAGTACAGTTTGTCTTTCCAGTAGTCTAGATAGAACTATGGTGTTTACTGAAATGGCTAAATGCTGCTTTCATTAGAGCTTGTTTTACAAGTGTACTAGCCTTCTAAGTGAAATGACTAAAAAAAATACTATCAATTTGTTTGTCTTTCAAGCATACATGCAAGGACTTAGAATTGAGATGGTTAATAATGTTACATTAGCATAGTTTATTTGGACAGCAATATATTTTTTTAAATATAAAATAATGTTTATATACTGATACATCAGTAGTTTCTCTTGCACCTATACTAAAATGTTGTTACTGACAGCATATTTGATCTGTTAAGCAAATTTGCATCATTATTTTATATGTTGACTAAATGCTTCTTTTCAGTATGACTGTATTAGCAGTTATCTATGAAAGAAAAAATAAACTGTCTAGTTAAAACAGTAGAAATGTCTTGCAACCTAGTTAAAATAGTAAAATAGTTACCATAGTTAAAATAAAATAAATAATGTCTTAGGACCTCATTAAAACTCTAGATATATACACATAATTTCTCTTAAAATCAGAAAATGATAAAGTACACTGAAGACAAGTTTTCCAAACTGGTATTGAAGATTTGAGAATAAACAGGCTGATTAGCAAGAGTTTTCTATCAGCAGTATGAGGCTACACATTATTAGAGATTTCTTTCTTTACTATTTTTCAATGAAGTCTGTATAAAAATGTATTTTCCTTTCTTACAAAGAAGTTTGTGGGAAAACGCTATTAAAACTTTTCTTTCAAAGACAAAGGAAGCAATTATTTGGAACAAGTACAAACAGCAACAAAGTGATTTGCCAAATGTGACCTGAGTGCTGATTCTTGAATTTATAGACATATATTCACATTAGTTAACACTATGCATTTCTTTCCTAACCTTTCACCCTCTGTATGCTTATATAATTTTGTAAACTATACTATCAAAACATTACAGGTTTGTCTAAATGAGCAATCTTCATCAAAAGTTTTAAAATTATTATGCACAGCAATAACTTTTATTTAAAAAGAAAAAAACAATATTAATAAAAAATATTAGTTTCATAAATTTTATAATTTTACTATAATTTCCTATCCAATCTGCACAACTATGACAACTTTTATTTTTGCCATTGCAACATAGTACATGTTTTGAATACTTATAATTTTTTTTTAAATCTTATGAAAGAGTCTTTTCAAGTTGGACAAGAGTGTTTACTAATAATAAATTAACATACTATTAGAAGTCCCTTTTAAAATGAAAGCACTATAAAATTTAATTTGATAATGTATTCATTAAAATATAACATAGCGTTGGCAATCAAATGAAGAGATCAAGCAATTTGTTTCCCCAAACTAAATTTTGAAAAGAACCTAAGTCATCCCATTTATTATTGTATTAAAGACAATTAAAAGAATATCAACATTAATCATTCATTATCAAATATAAAAAAAATAAAGATATGTGTCACAAGTGGAAGTTCATGTATCATTCAATCCAACAAAACTGAGATGTTTGCCAAATTTCTGGCAATTCACATCCTTTAAACTCCTGGCACTACAATTATTGACACACTATCACAGCTGACACATCCCAGTCATAATTTAATATTATCATCACAAAATGCACACTATTTCATTGGGATTCAACATTTGACAAGAGAACAAATACCAAATTCTTAAACAATGAAACAAGAGAACACTGACATTAGTGCCTGTTCTAAGTATACAAAGCAGTGGAAAATCATTTAGAATGACAAAAGAACGAAAATGGATGTTCTATTGCACTTCTGCAGTTCAAATAAAAAAATGCAAATGCTCAGTGAACAAAGGAACACACAAAATTGGACATTAAACACAACAAAACAATTAATTTATCTAAAGCCAGTATCATTTGCTGATTAAAAATTATAAGAACATAGTGGTAAGAAAAATATTAATCAATGTATGTTGTACCAACACAATGACAAAAAATAAATATGCACTGACAAGTTGACTGACACTACATTAATATGATCTGATCAGGCTACCATTTTGCACTTGCTGAACATACAAACCAGTTAAAACTTCTTCAAGAGTGTGAAACCTCCAATTTCATGAACATTCTAGATAATCTAGAAAGTATCTTTTGTTCACAAAATAGTTAGCCTTTTCAGTTATGTATGAATAAAAATGTACACAAATATACAGGAAATGAGATGGAGAAAAAAAGAATTTTATAACAAATACTTTATCAAAATCACTCAACAGTACGATATATATATGTCCAATACTGTTCATTATAAAAAATATTACACCCACTGTACCTATACAGTAAACCCACAAATGATTTCAAATATTAAGTACTATATTTACAGAGACTCAATAAATTGAAACTTATGACAGTGATTGAACATGTTAACAAATAAATAATATACAGCTAATAGCTTAACAGAACCTGTCTCCAGTGAGTATTGCAGAAGCAGTTTTTATCTCACATTTGGAATAGCTTATATGCAACACAACACAACACACCAGAAGTGATAAACTAAACTTTCCCTAATGGACTCAATTCTATGCATATTTCAAACATAAGGGATAGTCATTTAAGCCCAATACACAAGAGATTTCTGTATATAGTGTGAAATTCAAGTCTGAAACAAAACAGAAACCACTTGCTGACATCACAAAAACAAAAACAACAGAGCATGAATGAAAGATTTACACATTTTCTTGCCTGTTAAGTTAAAGTGCTTAAGTGCATGAGTCAAACGTATATACATTTTCTTGCCCGTCAAGTTAAAGTGCTTAATGCAGTTTACCTCACAGCTTGAATCCATATATCACAACATTTATTTTTTTTAAACCTGGAACAAACTTTAACAGACATCTGCATGATTTTTATATGTATGCACACAGACAAATTTATGGCCTTTTTAACATGAATTATCATTTCATGCTTTAAATGCACAAAATAATGTCAACATATTAAAATAATACAAATTGGTGAGTACAGCAATGTTTCATGACCTCATGTAAATAAAAAATCCTGAAATACTGCCACCTTCTTTGTATCACAAAAGTGCTGGAGAAACAAGCAACATAAGAAAATTGACAAAAGCAAAAGGTTGGATGTTTGAATTTATAAGAAACAAAGAAGAGAGACCTGATGTCAAGACAGTGACCATTTAAAGTGTGCATAAAGCCCATAAACAATTGTGTTCACAGTTTCTTTTAAATAATTTGAGAAATGTCACAAATTAACAAAACATAGCTCCAATTTTCAAAATTTTGTGGAAAACTATATTTATTCCAACACTATTCCAACGTTTCTAAAGGAATTCATTCTGTCTTGACTGAAATATGTTGGGGGATGTTTAAGTACAATGCACTTCACTTATCTGCTAATCACTTATGTGTATGCTGCCTGGCCAGTCAGTTTCTTTAAACTATAGAAACCTTACTCCAGAGTATCCAAAAACATTAACATAAACAAAATTCAACATAATGTTGAAACAGAATCAGTACCAAACTGCCATTATAAAAATCTACACAGTGCCCAATGACTTTCTAAAAATAATTTCTTATTAAGTACCTCATTAATATGTATGAGTCTCCATATATAAAAATGAGCAATAAGAGGAGGTATCTGCAAACTAATGTCATTTCTTGCTTATAAATTTTGCTTTTATTGTTATTAAATTTCAGGTTATTTAATAATACACATATGTTTAAGTTTACTTATTGATTTTATAAGTTGATAATTAAAAATAATATCCAGGTACCTGATATACACCAGAGTATTTATGCACATCAACATATAAATATTACACCTTTGGCTTTATGAGACACTTGGCATGTTTCATGTTCATACACAAGTATGCATATCAGCAAATCACATGCAACGCTTATTTGAATAGCAAAGGAACAGTTCAATGCCTATGCAGACAAAAGTTGTACTGTAATTTCACATAGGCAGTTTTAATTAAGGTGTTTTCAAAAGAATTTCCTCAATAAGTTTTTAATTGATTTTAGCATCTTAATCTAAATGTCAGTTTCAATATCATGTATACAGGGTATTTCAATAATAGATAAAGAGTGTTGAGTCTTTAGTAAGGTGTAAGCTACACAATGACATTTCTATTCATTTTATAAAGTCAATTATCAACAGATTGAAGTGTACAGGCCTTCACTAAGACAAGACATAAACTCATTATGAAGTGAAACTAGCTTTTATTTTTCTAAATAACTGAAATGCTATGAAAATAGTGTTCACTTTTAGATAATTGTTTTCTAGTCTATCAAATAACCAACTACTGGAACACCGGTGCTCAGCTTTGGAATAGCCATGAATTACTGGCATTTTGGCTTGGATTAATGTCTCCTTGCCTTTCAAATAGCCATGAATTTGGTTTGGATTGTCTCTTTGTCTATCAAGTAACAATAAACTGCTAGCACATTAATTGGATTAATGTTTCCTTCTTTGCAGAAAAACATTTCTGTTTTTTCTTCAATATTTTTAAAATCAAATTGTTTATACAACACAGTTTTATCATTTTATGTCCATTCCCCATATTATGAAACATTATTATTGCCACCTAGAGGCTTTACTATTTACAAGAGTATACACCTGAGATATAGATGTACTATTTACAATAGCATATATTATCACTAATAAAATTATATCTGTTAATATTAATTATACCAGCATTCAAAATGTGCTTATATTACTGAAACTCTTTATATAATTGCAATGGTCACATTGAAGCTTTACTATTTCAATTTGAATAAAATGAAGAATAGTTGTTCACCTTCTGGTATTCATTTTATTTCAAGACCAACTCTATCACTGTTGTCAATGAGTCATGTCTGATTAATAGTAGTAATTAAATGTGACTCCCATTGCTACAAATTAACTTAATATTTCACACTGACACAAAGCAAAATTTTATGATTTAATGAAACCACAGTAAATAATCAGAATAAAAAGTTATTTTTAATGAATGAAATGAGGAGAAAAGGTTAAAGCACTCTTTAATGAAATATACACCTCGTGCATTCATTGTTTATACCTAATGACAGTTTCAAGACATTTAAACAAATGAAATTCAAGTAAATATAAAAGGATAATGAAGAAAAAAAATATTTTTCAAAAATAAATACAAAAGTTATTAAATTCATTCATTCATTGGCTTACAACAATGAAAACAATGAACAAACTTTTTGACAATTTATGCCTGGAATGTATTTCTTGATGAGAATGCAATGTAATAGCTTAAGACCCCTGCTCACCCACCCACCCCAAATAAAAATCTACACTGAAAGCAAAAAATACATATTTTTGAATCAAATCTGAACTTTATTGCGGGGCAAAATTATTCTGATGCTAAATGAGCCTAGTTAAATCTTGATTTAAAATAAGTGCATTGCAAACCACTACTCCCAACTTAAAATTTCTAGCACCAGAAGATATATTGTTATTCCACTATGTGGACTGCTGAACCAGGGTTTCCATGCGATTAACATAAATCCAAGATTTTCAATAATTCAAGACAAAACAAACATGTAAAACCATACAAATCTGATTGTAAAAACTCAGTTTTCAACATCTTCAATGGTATTGACAATTTGATTTTTAATGTAGATGCTTTAAAATGTTCTTTTCAATTATCACTGTTATGTCTCTTTTCATTCAGAGTGAAAATCAGGACTATACTGTTGTATTTTTATTTATTTATGAAACAAACAAAATAACTTTAAATAAATTAAAATTAAACTTGGTGCTAAAACCACTAAAAGAACACATATGTAGCTAATCTAACACTTCTGAAAGATGAATTTTTGTTTCAAAAGAACAAGCACTATACTGTAAATGACTGTGCATATCCCTAACAGCAGAAGACTACTGTCAGCTATAGTAGATTCAACTGCCTAGGAGGTGAGTTAGGTTTCTTTTAAAAAAGAAATGTAATTAAAGAATGCAAGAGCAAGAGTGAATAATCTAAAGAAAGCTAAAGGATTTTTGATTGAAAAATGGTCACGCATAAGCTTTTTTTATTAACATATGATATACCAATTATACAAACTATAACTAAGCTTCAATGCCTTTTATGAACACATTTAGCGATAACATCAAGTAAGATTTTTACATTTTGACACTATTTTAATACTCTGTCTAAAACTGAGGTGTTTCTGATAAAGAAAAGAAACTACTTCATTTAATCCAACTAATCAAACACTGAATGGTGCTAGTAAAAAAATGTCAAAGTCAAATATTTGTCTTAACTGCTTAAAGAATATCACATTCGTTTTGATCTTTACCAAACATATATTCTTTCTACAATCACTTTAAAAGCTCAGTAAACTCTTGATTAATTATCTAAGGAGGGTGAGGGGGAACACCTTGAATATTGAAATCTTGGTTCAACCACTATCAATATGAAGCATACAAAATAATATGCTTCCTAACTGTACATTACCTGCAATTTCAGTCTTTCTTAAGATGTGACATCATTTCTTTAACAGCCACCTTTTCACAATCCTTTTTTTCTGCATCTTAATTTTTGTTTTTCAAAGCAGCCACATTCTCAAATAATGTACATAAGAAATGTAAGTACACAGCAACCCAGTTATTCTGCTTCTGAATAATCTAGGCTGCTGCATATTGTAATGAAGCCAACTGGCTATACAACAATTACCTATCAAAGATTTTCCCCATGATTTAAGACATCTTCATCTATAAAAAGTAAACAGTCTGTGACTCATTCTGCTAAATAAGTATGCCTTTTTCAATGATAGTGATCTTAAAACAAACCAATTATTAACCCAAGTTTTCTCCACACAACTGATAATAATAATCAGTAATATAATCCAAGGGAAGTAATTTTCTCCGAAAATCAAATAATTTCCCAGCAATGTTATCTCCCTATACACAACAAACTTCAAGCTAAAATTTTTATTCATTATTTACTGGAAACAGACAATATATCAAAGATATTAATTTTCATCCTGTAACTGAAATAAATTATAAAATTTTCTCACAAATCTTCTGTTAATTCAATACCCTTTGCAATGACAAATTAATGCAAAAACAACACAAGTAGTCTAAAGTGAGAAGCTGACTTTGATTGATATACACTGAATGCAGTCACTACCAGTTACCTTCAGGTGATGAGGAAATAAAAATAGTTCCATTCAAATATCTTCAACAATTGTTTTTAAAGCAAATAAATCATAGTGATGAAATATTCGCCAAATCTTTAATTCATTCAATAAAACCATTAAACTACAGTGTATGATGCATGAGAATTTTCAGAAAGAAAAGAAAAAGTGGGTGGGTTGGGATGGAGGTGCCATATTTGTTAAAAAAATATAATTTCTACAAAATTATTATTATTATTATTATTTTGATACTTTCACTCATTCAAAGTGTAAAATGTACTCTGTGAATATAGCAAATGAAAAACATATAGACAACGTGCAAAAAAAAACAAAAAAAAGCGTACATGCAATTTCACATTTATAAATAAATGTTAAGATCTGCTTCTGCCCCCAAACTGTCTTTTATTATCATGCCCTGGAAACCAATCTTCAAACACAATTAACACTTCACAGACACTCAATGATTAGTTCAAAAACTTCACAAGTTTATCTGGAATAGTACACACGGTAATATAGTGTTTTGGAGCGCCAAAGTGAATAAGAATTATCAAATTTGAGCAAGTAGACACCTCGACCAGGGTAGACATGGCTACCGCAGTAAACTTCTTCGTGACAATCACGTCGATAGACAGGGATGATCTCATCTGTTGGAGGTCGATCCACAGGTGGCTTTCCACCTTTCTCAATGTCACCTTTGTTCTCTGGAATTCAACAGAAAATTGACAAAAAGTCACGACTCAAAACTTAAACATAAAATTGCTAAACTCATCAAAAGAGAAAATGTCAAAACCAGCTTATTGTTTAAAATCTAAAACTAGTTGATAAAAATAACCCTGCAAATAATTCAAAGGTGCAAGAAGAAATAAATTAATACAAATTTGACTTACCGACTCCTTCCTCTTCTTCCAGTTCTTCTTCATCACTAGACTCACTGACATGAACACTCACTGTGTTGCTAGGGGCAACTGTCCACTCAAAATACACACCAAAGCCTAGATCATAGTGGTCTGTGGCAAATTCCCAAAATAAACATGTCCCATCTTCATGTGTTGGTACTCGAACCTGCAAAATATAAAAAATGCAAGAATAAAAATTGGATGAAAAAAAAAATAAGCAGTATGTCTTATAACATTTTATATTATAAATAATTTTGAATTTCATAGGAATGCATTTTTTATAATTTATCAATAATACAATCAGAAACAATTACTTCAATGAAAGCAATCTGATCCATATCAAAATATTCACACATTTCTGAACTGGTAATACCATAATCTGTAAGTGGTCACACACACACATACATATGCAAGCATGCACAAACATACACAGATGCAGACACACACACATACATATGCAAGCATGCACAAACACACACACAGTTCTTTCTCAAGTTCCTGTTTTAAGGATGTTCAAAACCTGATTTTGTACATAAGCTGAAATTTGTAAATAAATGATTTTTTTTAGTTGACCCATTGGTCTTGAATATAAGAGATTTTGTACTTGGATGATAAAAGTACCAATAAATTTTAAATTTTTAAGCTGATCTAATATGATGACTGAATATAGATCTAAACAAATGACCAAGCAAATGCTTTGATAAATGATTGAAGAATGAACAGAAGTGAGTGCATGTCAAGGGCAAATCAGAACTGGTCCATGTTCAGCATGAATGAAATCTGAATTACAGCAGAAAGGGCAGAGTAGGTAAGAACTAATGAAAATAGTTAAGTATATTTAATTTTAATGAAGACACATATATATATCAAACCATTTTTAATCATTATATCTCTTTACTACATCAAGTTTTTGTGATGAGTATTTCAGAAAGACTGATTGATGTCACAAGTTATTTGAAAACAAATTTATGTTAAGTATTTATATCCTTAACACTTAGCAAAAAGAGAATATTTAAAGAGATCATAAGGGTTCCAAATGCATACAAGCCAAAGCCCACAAGAAACTCACATAACTCCAGTAAAGGAGATAAATGATTACTAACTTCCCCAGTTGTGTCCTGATAGTTAACTATCTCCCTTATTATCTCACAAGTGACACACTAAATAAAGGACAAAAAAAAAATGGGTGAAAGGATCTATATGTACGCTCATCTGGTATATATTTTTCTTCTTTAATTAGGATGATGGCAGCTTCCAACCTAGGTCGATTTCGCTGCCTGGCATGAGGTGTGCTGCTGTTGGGAGAGGTGAAGATGATATTATCGAGTGGAGGGTGACTGACAGGAAAGTTGTAGAGTGGTGACAATGAATGTTAAGTATCCTGGAATGCCTCAGAAAAAAATATTTTTTCCAGTATACAACCAGAAAGTATATCTTAGGAAAATAATGAATAAGAGGCAAGTATTTCCTCATAAAACTAGAAAATATATAGGTGGAGCAAATACCAGCAAAACTTGAAAGGGATTTAAAACTCCTATTCATGAAATAAGACTGCCATTATCATGAACTGAACTCATAGAGATCAAAGCAGACACATCTCACAGTCATAATCTAGTGAAAGTAGAAATATCCTCCATCACACCATTGATACAATCGCCATCAAAATCCCTTTCCTATAAAATGCTAGGCTGAATGAAATTGCTCTGTTGTCATGAGCATTATACAAATTTGAGATTGCATGTTTAAATATGTATATGCCTTTCCAAAGATTGATAATATAAGACTACAAATATCCCTAACTCTGGGAGAGATGGGTACAAGTTATCTAAATGTATTCTCTCTATGCAATGAAACAGCAGATGTATATTTTTAATTCCCTAACTCAACTGGTTTCTACATAAAAGAGATAAATTGGTCAAGGAAAATAAAACCAGATCAGAAAAACTATTCTTTTCTACAAAGATGGATTTGTTCCAAATTTGTGATCCATCACTATGTGATTTTAAGAGAATCCACAGATAAGCATATATTTTACTGATCCTTTATGGTGATACTAAGGCCACTAGAAAAGAGTTTTAAAAGACAAGATTTTTTACTCATTTTCAAGTGCTTCAAAGCAAGTAAAATAGTTCATCCCTATTCCCAAATTTTATGCAGGAAAAAAAAGAAACCCATTAGGGACTTTCTCTTTCTAAACTGACAAGCTTAGACAGATCTTTGTGCCGAAATGTTTAATTAATTAGAGCCAGCAAGATTAGACCTATTACCATTATTCCCTGAATGGTCATATTAAGAAGTCAGCTAATGTAGTTAAAAAATTAAGATGGGCATTCAAGAGGAAGGCTCATAAGTAAATCTCTATGAGTAAGTCTGGCATGAGAAGCACTTTCCTCTGAATTTCTAATGCAAGCACTAACAATATTCTTAATCATGCCTTCCCCATCTGAACAGAGTTAATTGAATCAAAGTGGTGTTTGTTGATTGCCTAAAGTTCTGAATCAAATTGGAGAAAAGGCAAATGCCAACATGTTGTTCCAAATGAATGGCAAAGTGTTTGCTGGATACACAATCCTACTGGCAAATAAGTTCCATCTTATATACGCCTCAATTATTACACCGAACAACATTTTGAAACATTATATAGCAACTTTACATTATTTTGTGTTGTAAAGGTTGACGTGTCAATAGTCTAAAGTATAGATTTTACACATAAACACTGCAACTGTAAACATATAATACAGTCACTATACAATAATTGTAACATACAATACTAAAGAATAATAATGGCCAGTAACAATGATGAAATCTAGAAATACATTTATCATCTGAATATTTATACAAAAATCAATATGTGATAATGCAAACACATTGTAAAACTCACTTCAATAAAATTTTACAGGTATAAAAATATTTACAAAATCAGCAATTAATAGGAGTTTAAATACACATTCATTGAGATTCTAATAATACACCATGTAAAATAAAAACAAATAAATAAAAATATATATATTATAATTTTTTTGTGTTTATAATATATTTATCTGACTGATAAACTACTGATTTAACAACTACTGCAGAAGCTCAATTGTCTGTATTAATGCCACAGAACATGACAGATTAACAAAATACACAATTCAAAGTGATCCACTGTTGAAAGTTTGTGCATGTATTTAGATGTATCAAGCATAAAAAGACAATGGCATTTGCTGAGCATTTCTAATATTAATTTTAAGAAATCAACACTTCGGAAATCTTTATCCTACACTTTTTTTACACTATGTTTCTTCAGTGCACATGTTTACCAGAAGTATATCAACCTTAAAATGCACAATTCATTTTAAGTGCAAATGACACATAATTGTTCAAAAATAATTTGAACAGTCCAATTTTAATGGCAGCTGATTAGAAATTTAAAGGATAAATATGCACATATAACTAAAAAACTGTATTTTACTTAGTTCCTGATTGAATCAAGCTAATTTAATTTTTTTAAATTCTTATGTAACTGACTAAAAATAGTAATTTTTATTTTTTAAATTGTATGTAACCAGAGATATTTCCCCCGTTTTAAAAATTAAAAATGTTTTCATGGATTGGACAATCTGATTCTGAAATAATGAAATGCAGGGTTCTAATTTTAACAATATCAGAACACAGATAAAAATTATATAATATAAACAAAGTATGAAGAAAATAATGTGAATATATTTAAATGGGATTATAAAGTAAAAAATAATAATTATTTTAAACATTAAAATAAATAATCTGCCTAAATACAAAACTTTACATATCTGATGTAGAAGGATCACTGTCAGACTGAACTTTAACATTTTTATATAATTATGTCAATGCTTGCATGAGATTTATTCACAAGTGAAGCACATATAGTAAACTATGCTACTACTTTTGTTAGCATAGTGCTTTGATCTATTGTTTCATTAAGGTGACATGATTAAGAATATAATCAGAAAACAGCTAAGTGGGTTCTAATGTATAAACTGAGTAAAAAGAATACAGAGTATCAGGTAAATGTAAAAACAGGATAAATAGTAAAGCATATTAATAAGTACAAGTTATAGAGCAAAAATATTTTTATAACTTTATGTCAGGTTTTTTTCTGACATAATATAAAGATTTATTTTTTAAAATGTATATATATATTTTGCATGCTAAACTTACAAAAGGGTTTAATGCTCATATACAAACAATTTTTTTAAAATTATTAAAAACATAAAAATGTTGATCATATAGAGTTTTAAATACATAAAAAGTATGTTTCTGTATATATATATCAGGATAATCAGAACTCTTCGTTGTTTTCAAATGTTGGCGACTCCAAAAATTTTGTTGCCATTACTTTCATAACATTATCTTGATAAAAATAAAAGTTATTTTTCTTATTTGGCACTCATCACACCAAGACAAAATGAAATGAGAGTTGTCTTTCCACAAAATGGTGCCTTTGAAAAAAGTAAACTGTGAAGCAGTTTATGATATTATTGTCATTATTTTATATTTACAAATTTATGATTAATTTTGTCATATGCTAATACAGAAATGAAAATAATTAGTTTTCTCAAATCTGAATATTTCTGAATATAACAAATAAATTTAAATTTATTTATGAATATTCTGAGTGCATCAATTGTTTAAATAACATATGGCATTTGTGGTAACATGTAGATGTTCAGAATTGGAATAAAAGTTTTGGATCTGATTTATGTAGAAATGAAGTGTTACAAAGAAAATCCCATTTTAATATTCAGAAAATTGACCATTTCAAGATAAAAGGGATCTAAAGTGTTGCTTTACTGTAGTATCACTTCAAAGGAAACCCTGATAATGGTAGGTTTGTCGGATTACTTATTACTATGAATTTTTTTTTTTTAAATAGCAATACCTAATAAGCATGTCACAAAAAGAGGTGCCATTTTCAGTTCGAAACTAATCTGTATTAAAACTACAAAATAAATAAACATAAATATCTTAAGTATCTCTCACATTATATTCTGAATATATAGAATATAAACACATGATATTTCAATACTTTATTTTTAAGACTGCACTTTTCAAAAGGACCCACCCATCCTGTGTGATATACTCATCCAGAGAATGATCCATATATGCAAACATTACAAAAATCAACTGATTCAAATACTATCAAAATCAGAATTAGTGCAATATACAAAAGAAAAACATGTGTAATATATTATTACTTAATAATGCTAAAATATTGTATACTCTCCATAAATAATCTTTCAAAGTGAGAATGTGATCATTCATTTTCAATATTTACAAAATAATATCTTTTCATCATAACTATTGTTTTAAAGATTCCTTTCAGTTCCTCTGAAGTTAGCAACTTAATTTGTTTCACTGCAATACTAATGTGAATACAGACTTCACTTGATATGTTCAGTTTTGCTGCAGTAGTAATTTTCTTTTTCAATTCATATAGATGTATCAATCATGTACCATTAGTCATTGTAATGAGGCTGATTTTAAAGATCGCAAATGGAATTAATTTTCTCATTGGACATGATTCTGCCATTCCCAGCAGCATCAGCATTGTATGAGCACTTTTGATACCTGTAGTGTAGTCAGTACAAGTACTAATGCCATCAGTGAACTTGAGATTTATATGTGGCTAAACAAACAATACTGTTCAAAACAATTTAAATTATATTGTCCAAATACTTGTAAAACAATTAGTGCTTGCATTAAACAATTAAAAAAAAAAAAAAACTCATCTCTGTCTTACCTTCTTTTTCTTTTAAATATATCTATCCAATTCTTATATAAGAACTTTTTCAAAAGCAACAATATATACACATACACACACAGTTATAATGTATATTTCTGGAACAGAAACAAATGAAAGAAAATAAATTATGTGTAAATGAAAAACAAAAGTCAGGTCAGTTGTATTAGAGAAAACCAACAGCAAAACAAATAAGAAAACAAATTCCAAAAAAATAATTCAATAAAAGATTGTTGAATAAAGAAAAAAAACTTAGGTGATGAGACTTGTTAGTTTACAGCAGGTGTGGCATCTAAATATAACTTTGAATTCAGTAACGGGAGCAAGTATACCTCTCACACAGTAAGCTGTTTGGTTACACATCAGGCATGTATTAAACTAGCATCTATAAAAACAAATTAAGGAAGACTGCACTTTTTAACTACTTATGTTACAACAAACTAGAATCTTTTAAATGTCTAATGAAAAAGGATCTCTTTTCCCCTGTTTTCAATAGCAGGTGTGGCATCTAAATATAACTTTGAATTCAGTAAAGGGATCAAGTATACCTCTCACACAGTAAACTGTTTGGTTACACATCAGGCATGTATTAAACTAGCATCTATAAAAACAAATTAAGGAAGACTGCACTTTTTAACTACTTCATGTTAAACAAACTAGAATCTTTTAAATGTCTAATGAAAATGGATCTCTTTTCCCCTACTTTTCAATAGTTACTTTTTCAAAAGCAATTCCAAAAATCTTGTAATTATAAAATACTTTTTGAACTACCGACATCAGCAAGCATAGGAAAGGATGTACTAAGTAACATACTCACTGTAACTGTTTCTCCAGAGCCTATCTTTATTACAGAGTCCTTATCTCTACGAAGAGAGTCCTTGAAATCTTTTATATCTTTTCGTGTCCACATTGATGCTGCAGCTATTTGGGGATAATCATCTACAACACAGCCAAGAGAACACAAAAAGAACGACAAATCAGAAAACATGAAAGAATACATGTAATGATCTACAGTCCAACGCCAGCAAGCAGATAATTACCGTGAACCCTATAACATCAACATGAAAGTTGAAACAGGTCATCTGTGATGAAGCACACACAAAGTGACTGATCAAATGTGCTGAAATGTACATCAAAAACAATATGTACCTTCCAAGAATCACAGGTAAAAATATGTTTCCAATGAGAATCAAATCAAAGTTTCAAAAATATACAATTATGAAAGTAATTTAAATAAAAGTTAAACTGTCAACAGTTGATATTTACCAGAAAGAATAAAACTACAAGATTATGTGAATGCAAGAACACATACTGTGCTTTTCAAAAACTGTGCCCAATACAGTACAAATGATCAGTGTTTTGTGTAGATTCATCACAATGTGCAACATCCATACCAAAAAATACACAACAAAATTTATAGTGTGCAAGCTATACATGTAAATGGCCAGGAACCAAAACAGCTGATACACACTCACCGTGGCAGTTGCCAAAGAAGCAATAGTTATAACATTCTCTTTAGATTTGCGCAGACCATTTTTAAATTCCTTCAAATCTTTACGAGTCCAAAGCGAAGCAGGTATTATTTTGGGCAATGGTGGCACAGAAGCTGCAAACATTTCACATATTTAACTTTATGATGGGAATGTGTACAGGCTTGGCTTATTTATTTTGTTTTTAAAAGATATCATTTCTCATCCAGAGTCAATAAGTGAGTATATAAATTTCAGTGATAACTAAAAAAGGATTGTTTAATATATCACGTTATTTTTTCTTGAAATGTGATAATCAAAAGATATCCATAAACCAATTTTATCACATTATTCCAGTTACTGAATGCACATTTGTATAACTATCTGTAAGGAAGAATTTTAAGGGAAAATTGCTTACTATAAATAGAAGAAAAAATTATCCAACTGCAGTGTAGGAAATGTGTAGAAAATTATAAAAGAAACAATTCTATAAAATCTGGATTATGGTTCCAATATTTCAATCTCCATAACAATGCAAAAATAAAATTGAAAAAATATATTTTTTTAAAAAAAGAAAGACAAACAAATTTTGAATACTTCCTTTTTAAAAATTATGATAAATTCTAACAATATGATTTATAAAGCCACTAAACTGAAATCAAATTCCATTTAGCAGCACATTCATCCATCTCACATACATATACTGGAATGATTGGCTTCCTGAATATAAAATTCACTTTTTTGACATTTCTGAGAACAGCATTAACATTTCTTTTAAAATGTTCACTCATTCATGTTTCATAACTTGTTAATGATAGCAGCATTGTGGCTCAGATGATCAAGAAATGGTGAAAAGACCATTTTGTGGTGCTTATCATCATATTACTGTGACATATCAATTTCACTGCACAGAATGCTTTTTATTACCCTTGTATAAGACATAAAATCTACTTTCAAGCAGATGGTAACTTTACTTTAAGACTGGATAGAGGCTACTCTGTTAAGATGGTACAAAATTCTCTACATCTTTCTTCGTGTTCATTTTTTACTTATTTATTTCAAAGAGCAGTTGTGTTTGGGCATGCTGCTTAAGTTATGTCCACCACTGCTGCCAATAGGTGTGTCACAATCAGTATGTCTGTAGATGTGCACATCTTTTCCTTCTGATGCAGTATTTTAACTGATTTAGAATTTGCCACCAGGAAAGCCATTTAAATGTGAATGTGTGGCAAGAGATTATGCTATAACTATAAAATTTTTGCAAGATGATTAGAGCCACTGTGACTGTTTCTGCTAGATTCCTTTCTACAATAACCTACTTTTTATACTAATTGTACTGCACTATTCAACAATTTAGCACATGTACTCAGTAAGACATTGCCATATGAAAAGTGCATGTTGTAAATGCATGTTGGCTAAGAAAGTGCATTTCAAACAAAACGTTTTCATAACTACTACCCCTGAATAAAATAAATATTCTTTTTAGTTGTATCACAGCGAAACTTTTACACAGAAATGTAAGCTCAAAAAGTGTGCTACCATTTTGGTTAGATAAATGATGACAAAAACTGACAACACATACAAAGAAAAGAAAGATGGTCAAGTTAACATTTAACATGACTGATGTCTGGTGGATTATATTTTACAACATAATACTAAGGTGTCAGACTTTATGTTGCATGGTTAACATCATTAGGTTTCTGCCATTAAAAGTTTAAATGCAAGGCTAATTATGAATGGATATTATTTTAATAAAGTTATTTTCATTCATAAGTTAAAATTTACTAATTTACTAATATTTTTTTAACTGTTAGGGCTGATGCAGAGGAAGAAGAGCCCTCATCATAAGCTCCAGACATAATGTTAATGGATCAATCAATACCACTGAATACAACTTCTTTGACATTCTGAATAAAACAACAAATCTCTTTCAATTTATTTTGAATCATTGGAAAAATTATACTCTTGTCTTTCTGCTGCAAATACTTAGGTAGCAAGATGGTGGGAGCTGGAAATGGTGCAGATCAGCCAGTAAAATATTTTTAAATCTTCAGATCATATATCCAAATTGTAAAATCTTTAATTCAAGCTATTCTAAGTTGCCATTTTCTGGGAAGGTGGGTGGGATGAATAATATATGTATAACTCTTTCTTGAATTACTGTTGTAAAATTACACACACACACAGGATGATAATGAGTTCAGAAAAGTGGTTATGGTATTATGAAAAAATCTCCCCACATGCAACACAAAATCTTCAATTATAACAATTTCAATTTTAGATTGACACTCTGAAAATGAAATAATAAATCTCATTATATCTCATGAAACTTTTGATAAAAACAAACCCTCTATATCTTGTGTTTCAATAGCTGCAGAAGAAGGCAGGGAAAATCTGTCATATGATTCTTAACTGTAATAATTTCAAAAGGGAATCTAGGCAACAGAGAAATTATAGCTAATCTATATTAATAATCAAGAAGAAAGCAATTATTGGGGTAGATGAAGATTGGATAATTAATAATCAAGAAAGCAATTAACAGAATGGATGAAGTAGATAGAGAATTGCATTCCACATTTTTCAAGGGGCTGGGGTGGGGTAGGGAGCATGGTAAATCACTAATTTATGAAAGGTTATTTGTGAAAGTAATAATTTAAATAATAATTGTATTTTTTTAAATGGAAGTTAATTCCCAACAGATTAGAATTATACAGTGCATGTTACTTTCCCTTTAATTTCTTAAACTGGTGTGTATCATATGCATGTGCCAAAGTTCTAAAAATGTGGTCTAATAAAAAATTAGATTGCAATGTGATCCAGATACAAACAAGAGGTTAAAGTTTTAAAATCATATTACATATTAATAATAAGCAGATAAATCTCTAAAAGGGCTGGTTCTGTTAAAATACTAACAATTTCTCCATTTCAAGCAACCTGATCCATTCAACATGATCCATGATGATTTGCTACATATTAGTACATTTATTAAATATGTAGGCTTTAAATAGTACAAATCAGCAGATGAGAATGCAGTTATCAAATTAAAAAAATTATTTTCCATAAAGAAATTTCTTATGCAGTTTAAGTGTTGTGTTATCAGAATATATGTCAGAAGAGCCAACCTCAATTATTATAGGAATACATAAATAAAATTTTCTTTCTGGAGACCATTTATAATATCTTACAAAATAGTATTATAAAATAATTTTATAAAGTCATCAATTTCTTAATAATCATCAATTATATATTTAATGAAAAAATAATTATAATCACCAATGTTTTATTAATTATTAAATATATTAATAAACATAATACATACTAGACTTTTACAATATAATTTTTCACAAATAATTAATTTTGGATTTTCAACAATTTTTTTTAAGTCCAAGTGTTTTTTGTTAAGGTGAACCATCCCACACATTCATTTTTTTTTTTAAGCAAACTGGTGCTGTAGATTAAAGACTTATTAGATGTGCCAGAAATGTAGGTCTGTGATGCTCAACAGAATGCAGACCTAAAACACTTATTTTATAACTCACCTTCTTCTCCCTGTGCACCTTGGTTGTCCACTACATCATTTTGTTCACCTACTTCTCCTGTGCCTCCCTCTCCTGCAGGCACACCATTGGCAAGTCCTGTTGGTGTAAGGCTGTTGGCTTGTGGAGTACTGATAGTAGAATTACTGTTCTGTAGTTGCTGCAACTGTTGCTGCTGATGTAGCAGCTGCTGCTGATATACTTGCTGCATATACTGCTGGTAGTGCTGCTCCTGCAGCTGTCGAATGAGCTCTTCTTGCTGCAGCAGAGAAAAAGAAAGTAAAACTCCATATTCTAAAATTGAATGAAGACAGTACTTTTTAAAATAGTGGAGGGGAGTACTTTTAAATCTATAAGTACTTCTCAAACTGTTGGGTATGGCAATTTTTTACCCAGCAAACCAGGGACAGGTGGAGGGTTGCCAACTTTGGGATATTATAAAATTGAAATGAAAATATTATATATTATGTTCAGTTAAAAAACAGAAACAAAAACAAGGTTACTAATTAGTATTCAATAATTAGGTTACATTACAAAATTATTGCTAATGTGAAAGATATTTGCCAGCTTATCAGGCTGTGGCTTGATTGAGGACGCTATATGCAATGAAGAATGAATATCTATACTGTTCCTGTACTTCATCTCAAAGACATTCACAGGTGGGACATCTGTCTCACAGAGGAGTATCGAGGGAAATGGAAAAAGAGTTTTCAGAGCAAATTCAGGATATTCTGCTTTCACTTGGATCCAGAAGAAAGCAAAGGATGTTGTAGTTTTGAAACTTATCTTCAATCCTTTTCAACAGCCAGTTCACAGTGACATCCTTTAATGTAATAAATGGATTTTGGATCAATCCAGACCCCTTCTGTGGATCTTTTTCTACTGATAGTAGAATTCAAAACTCTTGTCAAGTATTTACTAATGATGTTTTGTACTGATGCACAAGCTGCAGTGGTAATGATAGTTGCCAAGATATGAAACATCGAGACAATTTCTTAATACTGAACTCTTCCATACTTTTAGATTTTGTTTCTTTTCATTGTTCCTGTCTACAATTGTCAAGCTTGAAGCAATCCTTCCTTATAAGTACTGAGCTCAATCAGGATGGCAAAGTAGCAGCCAAATAAGGAAGTCAGGCTATCCAGCTCAAAATAGTGCTGACTAATTTGGTTTTGTATCTTGGAGAAACACAAATGACTTATTTCAGAACTCAAATACCTAATCTGGATTTGCCCCTTGACAAAAAGCACACCTTAGCATGTAATAGGAGCTGTTTAATGTCAAGTCTTGATATAATAACATAATTCAGCAAATCGTCTCGAATTTAAAGTGTTCAGCTTGACATGGTTCACACTTTATAATTTCGCTCATCTTTGTAGCAAGAATTTCTTGGTGAATCAGAATGAAACAATGTGTTGACTTATATTCAAGTGCTGTCTGTGTAACTACTCTGGAATACTGCCAGTTCTTTGCCACTTTACTATCAGAACATGCAACTACACAGTTTAAAATTTAGCCCATAGTGATCAACGATATAGCTGTTCACAGCCTTGAACATCCTCAGACTTCAGCTGTATTTGTTGGTAGTAAAAACAAATATTCTTCCTTCAAATCTCTATCATGTTCAAAGCATATATATATATATATATATACACCTTCAGAACTGTTATGTTAGCAATGAGGTCAAGGAGAACGGAGTTTTAACAGAAAAAGTTTAAGCTCTTTCAAATCCAATATTTTAATATGATGTACTTAAATAGTATGTAAATAACATATTACTTAATAAATATAAATAATAAAGTAAATATATAAAAGAATTCAAGACTTTCGATATCTCAGGTTGGAAAAACTGAAAATGACATTCATTCTCTATATCCAATACACCTTTGTCTGATGATATGTCTAGTCTATTAAATGCCTAATTACAGGGGAGATGCAAATGACTGGTGACTTTTACATTCTGAAATGAAAAAACTCTTTCATGATAAAATGAGTTGTTATTTAATCAAAAATGACCATCCAAGGGTCCTGTATAAATAAAAAATAAATAAATAAACAAGGTGACATTTTGCCTATTCACTGACTCAAATACCAACAGACATTTACAATCTCAAAATTCCAGAAGATTTAAGTGGCTGTGACAGAACTCATTACTTTGAAGTGGTCATTGCTCATCATCAAGTCTGAAAACAGTGCACTGATAAAGAAGGTTGACTTTAAAAGGAAAAAGCAGCCTGTTTATAAATTCCACATATTGTTTTTCTTTAATTATACTTGCCATTTGTACATTTTTGGGATACTGTTGTTGGGCATACTGCCGGAATTGTGAGGCAGTTTGCTGATTTAATGCGGCTCTGATCTGCATTCTGTAAATAGATAGTTTTCAGTGACTAGATATTGATAATAAGAAACAAAACAAAACAAAAAAATGATTATGTATATTTATTTACAAAATGGAATGGAAAAGTGAAGGGAAAAGAGAGTGTGAGAGATCCTTAATATATAAAGACAATTGATTCCATAGAAATTTTTCCCCACAGCAAAAATTTAAAAAATACAATCCCCTCCCCACCCCCACAATTAATTTTCCCCAGAGACATTTTTAGCACATGTATAATATTAATAGCTGAAGATGTGAAAAAAAAAAGAACATGATATAATCTGTTATGAATATTATTTGCTTAACCTTCAGCATACTGAATTATGCTTTGCAATGCCAGATATTAGCAACACGTCAGTTTTGTAATCCATATAAACTTTTAAAAATACTGAAACAAAGAAAATTTATAGTTATAGTAGGTAGCGGCACAGTAGCCTGCCAACTGCTATACTTTTATAAAAGTGCACATTTCCTTACTTTTCATTCACTGATTTCTCAACAACCAAAGCATTATTTTATTCAAACAAACATTCAAAAGCTTAATGTTTCTATTTTCTTAAGACTGTAAATTTGTATGTTTTGCTAGTATGTGGAAACTATGCTGATTGAATAAAGTTGACTAATTTTTTCACCTGTGTCGAGTTTTGTCCAGCCGATTTACATGATTTAACAGAATGCGCATTTTGATATACCTCGTTTCTTACCCCAGCGTAAATCCCACAAACATACTACACACATATATTTGGTATCAAAATGAAGATAATTAAATGCTGCATCTATTGCTATATAGTCTGGTGTGGTTTTTTCCTATATACGTTTTAAAAATTAGTTTTAAAGCAAACTTCATCAAGAAATCTGCAATTTTCGTCATTAAAAAATGGTGAAAAGTACACAATTACTAGGCTTGAATGAAAGGTCTTACCATACCCTTTCGAATGAGGTTTGGGGTTAATGTATTCATGACCTGTGTGACACAAGCAATCCAATCAAATGTAGCGAACTAATTACGATCAGTCTTACAACAATGGCTTCCAACATGTGTATCGAGCGCACTTCCTTAAACAAATTCCGAAGTTAAATCGCAAAGTTTACACTAAATTTAATAATGCATGATTTAGATAAGTACTTTAATTGCTATTCTTTAAAGGGATTATAGTTTTATTATGTAGTTTAATATTATTAGCAGTTTGTTTCCATCGTTTATCGAAGTAGTGGATCTGTCATCGCATGCTTGTTATGGGAACGAACAATCGTGTCGCAATCGAGTGAATCGACATAAAATGTAGAAAATATACTAAGTGAAGACAAATAAATTACATATTTGGCAGTGTTATTATTTCACTTTAATTTTCATTCATTCATAAGTCAATGTTGAATTAGGTCACTATAAAATTAAGGAAGATTTGGCCTATCAGTATTTACATGTTGCAAAGATGATAATTTTTTTTTATAAATAATGAGCTAAGTAATATTTATCACACAGCAAAATTTGATGATGATAAATGCAAATGGTTCAAATGTTATGGCCACTTTTGTGCAAAAAATATTTAAAAGTGCTGTCGTCAGTCATTTTGATGATTTTAAAAAGTATGGGCCAACCTGTACATGAATCAAATGAAAATAACATTCTGAAAAAATGGGCATTTTCCTTAAATACATTTTAACATAAATGAATAGTTTCAATAATATATTTCAATTAATGAATCAGATATGCTGTATCAAACTTCATCAATCGTGTTATTTCTAATTATCTTGATGATGGATTTTATCATTTCTGCAGCAGATCATTTTGTAATTTCATCTTATAGAAAGTTCAAACTTTGCATTTGTTATCAATTTTTAATATATTATAAAAAGTTGCAATTATCTGTGCTGCAATATGGATTCAGTATAATGACAAAACATGATACTTTGATTCAGATACATAACCCCTTTAGCATGATCTCTGACTAAACTCACCAAGCACAAATCTACTTTATAGCATAAAACCTCGAGTTAATACCAAACATGTACATGTCAGAGGAAGGCTATTTCACAATCAATACAAATCTTTGTCTAAGAGATGTTAATGTTTTGACCAACTTTCCATAAAAATAAAATGATAGTAATCATCCTCTGAGGTATTAATTTTAATATGATGTAGCTCTCTTATCCAGAACCATTAAACAGAATACAATTAAATGGTTTATTATTAGAGTTTACATAAATGTTATATATAGTATATTTGTCTTCTGTAAACTCTGTTACTATATATTTAAATTCTATCTAATAATTTCACGATTACAGACTTTCAGATCTAATTAACAAAATTCATAACATGCCTCTGGAGAGCTGTCAAAAAATGTAATCCACTCTAATGGGAGCAACAATTTAAAAAACTTTTACAAATATTCTCTGTTTCCTAATGTTCAAAATTCCACAACAATCTGACAAAAAGCTTTAATCCTGCAAAGAACATGGAAGTGAGAATAGGATGTGATAAATATTAAACATTTTGAGTGTGTGAATAAGATTTTTCTTGTAAAATAATAAAATTATGGGTGGGATATTTATTTCCTAGTTAAACTTCAAGAAAACCCCATATATTATGAGTTTAAAAAACTGTGTTTTCAATGCATACTGAAACTGAAATCAGTGAATGTATGTATCCTTGTATATCATCAGAATTATTTTCTATTTCAGTGAGCTCAAACTGAAATGAAGCCAATAATTTTTTATATATAAACAAGTCATATATCGTTAATCAATTTCATTGTTCTCCTTACTTATACTTTCTCGACTATAGCTAGCCAGACAGCATGTCTGATATGGCGGATACCAAACTCATATCAGTATTTTATTTGTTTAGCCAATTTTAGGTCAACTGGGCTTGATGAAATGCTTGGGATTCAAAAGCAAAGTCCAAAATGGACAATAAATTTTAATTTATAAAGTGCAGTCAGGGAATGACAAGATTTTTTCCCCCACAATTTATTGTTGTAAAACTATCAAAACTAATTGCATGGATACAAAACTAATCCTTTAAGAAAACAAAATTGAACCTTAAAATAAGAAATATCTCATTTTACATGTATTAGTAAAAATCTATAATAAAAAAAATATCATCACAGTTCTACATTTTCTTTTAGTATGCACATTTTTATTGATTAACTTTTTATTTATTATAT
The DNA here is from genome assembly GCA_028829895.1 of Sinotaia quadrata. Taxonomy (NCBI): domain Eukaryota; kingdom Metazoa; phylum Mollusca; class Gastropoda; order Architaenioglossa; family Viviparidae; genus Sinotaia; species Sinotaia quadrata. Next base: position 61,777,569 of record CM054177.1, on the reverse strand, counting down.
TAGTTATTATAGTTTTCTATATTCTCACACATATAATAAAGATTTTTTAAAGTGTCTATTTTAACTAAGAGTAATATGTATTGTGTAGTATTGAAAAGTAGAAGTACTGATTTAAAAATAGAAGGTATGTTTTACTAAGACACAATAATCACATTCAAGAGTATTCTCTTTCCATCAGCAAGAATAGCACTCTTATTGTTTGTATCTTTAATTATGAGTTTGAATTACTACGTCTGTAAAATATATATATATTCTTCAAGTTTGTAAGTACTGTTAATTTGTAATTACTGTTTTCTTTTAATCAAATTCACAAGCTTTAAATTATATTTTACATAGCAATTAAATCATTCAATATTATTTGTATAAAATTCTCATGTTTTAAGCAGTTTTTGTTTGTTTGCAAATTCCTGTCATGTCCTTAAGTCTTGCTGCTAAAAACATTTAGTGCTTCTAAACTATTATAATTATTATTATTGATTTATAATTATTATTACTGATCCCTGCTACCTTATACTCTTCTTAAATTTTGCCTACACTGAAAATTTTCTTAATTACAAATAACATACTCCTGTTCAAGTTGTCTTTGACGCTCAGCTTCCTGTTGTTTTCGTGCAGCTTCCTCAGCCTCATGCTGGAGTCTTTCTTCTTCTTCTCTTTTGCGTGCCTCTTCCTCTTCTTGTCTTTTATATGAAGACAAAACACCCAAAAATAAAAATCATCTTTCATTACAAAAACAATATTTCTATATAAAGAAGTTCTTAAAAAGCCATAAAGGAAATTACTTTATCTTCTGCACCAATAAATTTCCTTTACTTTAATATAGTTTAAGTCTCAGACAAGACATACCAATAAAATGATGACTGTATTAGAAAACTATTATTATTTTTACTAACACTGGGCTGCAAATAACACTAATAAAATCATAAATGCACATAATTTACTCTAAATTTTTGGCAATTATTGTAGATTTTCTAATAAAATTTTGAAAAAAAATTATACAAAACTGAATTCTGATAAACAGTTGCTGATATAAATTTAGAACATTTTACATGAACACTAAAAGTAAAACAAACAAGCATTTAAGACAAAATGCATGTCAAATGGAATCCTTAGAGAGTAAAACAGTAAATTTAATCATTCAATTTAAGTATCATAAATATTAATAATGTTGTAATTTAAAAGCATGGTAACAGACATTTTCCAAAAATAGATAGGTTTTGGAAGGATAACTTGAATCATGTACTAAAATAGTTTTGTATTGAAAATAAAATCATACATTGCTATGCTTATACTTTTAGTTTTATTACATTTTCAATAAAAAAAAAATAAAGGCTAAAGTTCCAATTTTCTAAACTTATTACTATATTTTCTATCTATACAAACACAGGTTAATTGTCAATCAAGTCTTATGAATATGAGATTAGGCTGGAAATCAATAAAGGCTTTGACTTGATAGTGTATCTTTGTCCTTTTAATGGAAGAGAGAGCCAAATAATGAGGTTGGAGATGAAATTTAGAGACCAATAATGGGTGGGTGGGTGCTATAAAGTGAGTCATATTATGTTTTAGTATAGATACAGCTGCTGAAAGAGTAAAATGGATGTGAATGTTTTAACTGTTGAAAGAGAGCACAATCATATGATGCACATGCCAATTAGATGTCAGCAACCTTTTTGGAGTGAAGAGAGAAGCACCATGGTCAATAACAAAATCATTCCTCATTTTTCATAAGTGTTTAACAATCAGATAAACCCATTAAGTTGCTTTGTTGGGTTATTTCTGTTGTTTCTTTTAATTTTATTTACAAATTTCAATAGGAAAAACAAAATATCTGCTGGCAGAAGAAAAATACAGCAACTTTTCTTGCAAACAATAAAAACTGGACAGAGCAGTTATGCCTGTAATAATAATAAAATGTTATTCATTACTACTATATCCAATGTGCTGAAAATTTGAACGCAAGCCCTACAGATAGTGTTGTAAACAAAATTTATATTAATTTACCCATTGTAATCAAATAGATAAAACAAAAATTCTGATTGGTTATTGTGAAAAACAAAAGAGACAAAGGAACTTACTCTCTGCGAAGTTTTTCTTCTTTTTCTGCCTTGTGAGCTTGAACATAGGGTTTGAAAAGTGAACAGATAGCATCAAGCTGATGTACAAATTCTGACATAGCCATTTCTTTTGACATATCTCCTAGAATTTGCCAGGCTTGCCTGTAAATAGATATAAAATTACTACTACTGACAAATCAGTAAAAGTGATGCTAAAAATAATCAAGAATTCTAGAGGTGACAAACAAAATTTGTTTATTTTAATCTTTACAACTTTACTTTTATTGTTTAATTTTAATGTTAATAAGTCTATAAATGCTCAATATGATGTGAATAAAATATTTTTAAAATATATATATAGTATAAAAGTCAACAATATAATTCATCAGCTGAAATTTATACCTTTTTTCTTTTTTATTTCTAAACATGCATTAGACACTAACAAAACAGTCTCTTGTTCCAGAGGTAAGTTCAGAAAATGCATTATTTCTCAAATGAACCAAAGTCATCAAAAGGGAAAAATGGTGAATGGGTAAAATATTTTTTATGAAAAGAAAGAAAATGATGAAGAAATAAAAAATAATATATTAATATGAAAAACAAAAACTGAAAAAGGATCGAAAAGATACCTGATCAACAGAAATAAAATAGAAATTAAAGAAAAATATGTGAAAAGTTTATTACAAATATCAATACTAATAATTGACTACCTTTAAAAGCTGTTAATTGAAAACAATAAAAAAAATATTTTCACATAATGACAGATGTTATAGTTTTTGGTTTTGCTTAATTACCTGTCATTATGTGAAAATATTTTTTATATTTTATATTTTCAGTAAAAATTATAAAGATATAAATGAGGATCAGTAGGACAGTGGTTCATTTAACAACTTTAAACACTGCATAAATTGTAACAAAATGAAAACAGTCTGTACTGCATAAATTTTAACATAATGGGAAGTGGTCCCAAAATAGGGTGACTGGATCATAAAAAGATTGTAAATATATTTTTATTTTAACAGCAAAAACTGTAATGCTTCCAAACTCTTTCTCAGAGTTTGATTGTCCTTATGTGCAGATTATTGGTAATGCATACCAACCATACTGCTAGAGAAGTCACACACAGAAACAATGTGAATTTCAAGTTTTGCACATCACACTAGCCAGCCTGTTTGTTTTTATGTAAATGCACTAATACTAGTTTACTACCCTATTTTTCTCTAAGGCAAAATTTAATAAGGCTTTTGCAACCTCACAACTGGTTGTCATTTAATACAGTCAATCATACAAGATAAGTTCATGGTATGGTAATCTGATGTAAACTTATGAGGTCTAGTGATTTTATAAGGATATATATACATGTATATATATATTATTATATATATATCATTATTACAACTCAAAGAGATAGACTGAATCATTCAAGAAAATATATTTGTAAGTTTTATTATTTAACCCAATTGAATAGTCAAATTACTGGGAGATTTATATCATATATATACCAAAGGGTACAAAAATATATTCTACATTTGATTATTTAACCAATATATTTTCTATTTGATTATTTAACTAATATTTGTTTTTTATTTTAAAAAACTTAACATTTTTATAACAGAAATTAATACTTATGTCAACTAAGATCATTCCAGTACCATTCAAAACCCTACTATGGCACAATATACAATAATATAATAACAAATGAGACTGGTTCATTTCTAGGCTACAGTACTGAGATGCATGAGTACTGTACACTGTCATCATTCAGTGTTTAAAAACTTTCTACCACCATTACATCACAATGAGATTTAATGAATAAACTTTAATAAACCTCTCCCCCATCCACCTCCAACCCCAAGAACTGCAAATAAATAATACAAATACTTGATATATACTTTTACTATAATATTTTTTTTTTAAGTAAACGAAATAACTGAATGACTATTACTATTAGAAATTTAAATGTTTGCAAGAGCAAATAGATTGCTTATATATTAAATCAGTTAAGTACTCAGTTTTGGCTGTGCATTTACAAATGAAAAGGTATTAGACTATTACACTATACTGCATCAAAGTATATATCACTGTATGCATATGTACCCATTTGCACGTGTACACTCAGGTGTATGTATGTAAATGGCAATGCAGTCAAACAAGCAGCATTTCAAAAAATTATTAGGCTATTTTAATACTAATCACTATACTAATAGGTCTGCGGCAAATGTCCTTTTTCTATCATGCTGACAAGGCAGTCAGTGAAAATGTCAGACAACTACCAGATCAATAGAAGAATGGCTCAACAAACCAGTTACAGAAATATATTATTTCTAAGCAGAAAGGACAAACACAATGTTAATCAATATCTAGTAAAAGCTAGATCTTTTAGACTGAAAGATCACATTAATAATATAAATTTTCAAAAGCTTTGAAATAAACGCGAACAAGAAATGACAAGATATGCTTAAAATGTCTTTAATCTTACATTTCAATAAAATTAAAACATAACAATGGAAGTATAAACATTAACTTTAAAACAAATCAGTAAAGAAAAGGCCAAATTAATTCCAATCTTAATAAAGTTTAAAGGAGAGTTGATGGTGGGTTGTTTACGCAATAGGCTACTTGCATGTATCTGTGCACTCATGGGCTCAAGACTCAATCAATCCAGTTATATTAAATTTCCAATCAACACACCCTTTCCCAAACTGGGAATTGTCAAGCTCAAACCCCTAATGTAAATGAAAAGTGCACATACATCATTAAGACAAGAAACACTAATAAAAATCCATATTATTATCTTACTAGAAGTTAGAACAGTGATTTAGATTATTTTCTGTAAGCCACATTAATCAATATATTTTGGGTAAGAATAATTAAACATTAGCCAAAAAAACATAGCATTATAAAGATGTTCTAATAATTTTTTTTAAAATTAAAAATCTGACTAAATTAACTGTAAAAACTAACATGTATGAGTTTTAATAATCACCATTAATGAACCCTGATAATAATTAATAATTGGCATTAACTATAATATCTTAAACTTAGAAATATTATATAATTTCCATGATTAAAGGAGATCAACTAGTAGAAATATAGAGAACTTTTAAAACAAAAGTACTCAGGTGACAATAATATAACTACAATATATTAACAAACTGCTCAATCTAAAATCTCTAATGTGAGAAAGAGAGCATGTGTCTAATTGACTTTAATCTTTGTATATTAGAGAAAGGGAATGAGATTGTGGCTACATCACTATTATCAATATGTATTACATATATGTTGTTATATAAAAATCATATTAAATCACCATGTTTAAATTTTCATGACTGACTGGTATTATTGGTAGTACTTCTTGGTTATTTTGAATTCTCATAGTTAGGCTACAAAAAGTACAAATGGAAAGTTGGAGCAAAGATAATCATAAATATCCAATGTTTATCAATTAGTGAATTACTAATACTAGTTAAGCTATTACCTAAATCTATTTGTCATTTATCAACATTTTTTTATACTATCATATTCATAGGTGCATCTCAATAAATTACATATCTATTTTTTGTTCAGTGCTGTTTATTGCCATAAATATTTTTATACCACCTAATGTCTTTTAGTTTACATTCAACATTCACTCTTTATCAGGCACAGTTAGTACATTATTATTTATGTTATTGTTCTTGTAAATGAAGTAAAAGAAAATGTTTCATTTTTCAATAATTCCATATGCACACAAAGTCATCATTTTTTAAAGAAAAAAATAAAGTTGAATAATACAATCAAAATATATATATATATATATATATATATATTACTGACAGACTTGCAGTTGGATTTACTAAATGGAACTGGAGACACTTTAGATAAAATTTGCAACTAACCTCTAAAATTATTATATACAATATAATTATAAATCCTATTATTATCCAATACTGTTTTTATGTAATTTTATTTTTTCCTACGAACACATGTTTAATGATAAAGACTACAAAAAATATCTCTCTTTTGTATGCGTTTGAGTAACAAGTACTCCAAACTGATTGTGTATAAAATGATACATCAACAAGTTTTATGTAATATTTCTCTTTCAAAACACTAATTGCAGTACATCATAATATGAAAAGTAGCAGGTTGTTTAAAACAGGCAATTTCTTATGAATTTTAATATGACTTCATTTATAAATAGTCAGAGTTGGAAGACTAAAGATGGAAACAGGAACATGAAATAATTGTATGTTATTGATAATGATATCTAGATTTTGCTTTTAAATTAAAAAATAAAGTAAAATAAACAATAATACTTTTCTTTTTTTTAATAACAAAAAGGGTATAATTTACTTTATCTGTTTATTTTTAAAAGAAAAAGAATGCCACCTGAACAAAAATATGCAATGCAATGTTAATATTACCCTTCTAGTTTTACTAAATTAAGCTGTATGATAATGAGTGCAATTTTGTGAGTGGAACAAATAGCAGTGGTATTTAAATAAATAAGAAGTGCAAAGACAAGATAACCAATACTATACATTTTTATAATAAGTGAATTTTTATTAATTGTCATACAAAACAACAACATAAAAGAAAACCTGGCATGCTTTCTCAACAGAAGCCACATACAAAAAGTATGATAAATGATAAAATGAACTATAGATGAAACAAAATGGATAAAAGAATAGAAGTGGGTTTAGTATAAACAAGCAAAGTACTAATCAGATACTGTAGATTAAACATTAAAGTATTTACAACAACAAAATGAAAAGAAACAACAAATGTATTAAAACTAAGAAAAAACCCAACTAATATATATACAATTATTAATTTAACAAGGAGAGAGAGGAAGAAAATCAAACTAAACAAATGAAGCACAAAACAAATGTTATTTTAATACTTGCAAATTACTGATTAATTTTTTTATCAAGACATTTAGAGATTCACATTGAATTTTTAGTGTGCAGACAAGCAGCAGCAAAAATAAATGTAACAGAACAACAACTACGTAAACAGTGAAATGGGTGTGTACATGTATATTGCGCAGCAAGAACTGTAACACAAATCAATGCAAACTCTTAAAACTGTCTAACTGCATATTTAGATTGATCCATTTTTCAGAAAATTACAGCAAACAACCGGCACTATGCAAGATGTGTAAATGCATACTGTTTATGAAAACAAGAAAGAGAATTAATAGATTAAAGAAACAGTCTAAAATCTAAAACAATTCTGATAGTAGAAAATACAATGAGATATTGGCTTTAATCAAACTATATTTTAGTATATTACTATATGTCAATATTAATAATATTTAAACACTTTTCAAATTTATGTACTGGCTAGCACTGTACAAGTTAATATATAATCTGGCTGAATATTACTTTCAAAGGCTACTTGTTTTACCACTATGCTAATATTATTAATAATATTTGTGTGATTATAATATTAATTGTTACTGTGTTAGTGATAGAAAATACTAGTTATTTAATTAGTAATATATTTCATTTCAACAGGGTAGGTAAGAAAATTCAGAAAACTCTGAACAAATTTATTCTAAAAATGTTCACCTATTCATTTACAATACTTCTTTCATTTTTTCATTATGACAAAAATAAAAATAAAAATATTTCTATTTTTAAGCCAAAGCAAGAACTATTAAGTAGTCTACAAAACTTGAAGTATACAATAATATATCAAAACAGTTTATGAACCTCATGCATAATGTTAAAAATATACAAATTTCAAGCATAAATTATTAATTATTATTCTCAGTAATACAATTTTAAGTGTATTACTGGTCTGCATCTAATAGTTACATATCACTAAACTTTATTTTAGTCAATCTACTATACTCAGCACTATCAGTATCATCTGTATTATCACCAGTATCAAATATGGGAAAGCATTCCATAATAATTTTACAATTTATACCAAAATCTGACTAATTCTATTTGTCTAGCACATATTAGAAATGTATATATAAAAAAAATATATATTAAACATAGTATATTTCCTGTTTACTACCATAAAATAAAAAAGTGCATAATGTTTCTTATAATGTTCAAAAATCTCATCAATTAATGAAAACAAAACAAATGAGTCATGTCACTACCAGCAATTACTTAGATCTTAGCTGCTAAATGTACTAATATTAAGTTTTCTTTATAATATGCATGATGAGTATGTAACTATGAGTATAAATTCTTAACTAGCAGATACAGACTGAAGGAAAGAAGAAATAAAATACATATATTTATATGAAGCAAACCACCAACATAATACATATATTGATAAATAATATAATTCCAACACAATATCAGTTATAACTGATGAGAGGCATAAAGAAATCTGCAAATGTAAAACCAAACAAAAAAATGAAAATCAACAATCTTGGGCCCTAAGCACTTCCAATTCCTAAAATCATCTTTAATAAAAAGCTAATAGTAGAAAGTAGAAGTGTGTGAGGTATGGAATAAGATAAAATGAAACTAATTGTATAATTACTAGGCTGTGACAATTACAAACAAAACAAGTTACTTATCCATCTTTTATTTTTTTTGAATCAGACTTTACCACTTTAAAAAAAAAATCAGATGCTCTTTCAAATTCAGGAATAGAATCTATTTAAATAACTTACACTAATTTGTGGTAATGTGACATTTATGATTTAGTACTTTTATCATTTACTTCATTATTAATATTAAATCTATAACATTTGCTATTGCAACAAAAATATTAAAGGAATTCTTTCATTAAAATATTAAAGGAATTCTTTCCTTTTCTTTCTTTATATAATGATAGTAAATTGTACATCTTTCAAAGTCAAACTTTAAGCCAAATTAATGAAAGAGTGAAATAAGAATGGAACACATACATAAAGCTCTGAAATATAACACTTTTAACAGTAACAATAAAATTAAATAAATAGTTACAACAAAGCCACTTTGTCCTAATTGGTGTAAAAATATTGCAAGTATTATTAGTGCTTTTACTTGTTTTGCTTTAACTTTAAGTTAACACATAATTTACAACAATTTTAAAAAAATTATAAATTCATAAAAACAAAACAAATTTAAAACAGGGGGCTTTATAACAATCAGCACCTTTTAATGAAAAAGAATACTGAACTGCATTAATAAATTATAAATTATTTTGAAAATAAACAGCTGTTCTTAATGTGTTTCAGATAATTCAATTACTCAAATATTCAGCATTGATATCCATTCATTGTATTAACCTATTTATATTCTATATTTTAGGTGATTAGCATTATTCTGCAATTAAAATAATAACAAAACTTATTTTCTCTTTTTTTTCCAAAATGTTTTAAATCAAAATCACATAATATTATAATATATGAAAAAATATTCATTAATGGTACACAGTAGTTGATAATATTTTTTTTGCAGAAACTAAAGAGCTCACTAAACAAAAATAACAAAATGTCATTTAAAATGCAGCAAAATCTATCTCATCATTTATCTACAGAATTATACGACTGCAACAATTCATAGTGAATCTGGTGTTCAGCAGTGGCCATTGTCTGATTGCATATTCATATCACTCACCATAACAACCTGATTATAAAACAGTATTAATCTCTGACTAGTTAAATTTTTTTACATACAAATGAGCACAACATTTTTAAAAGACTGAATGAAATAGGTCTATAAGATTAAACAAAACAATAAAAATTTTAAAAAAAGGTGGGAGGGGGAACTGTTATAATCACAAAACCCCAGATAATTTAGTCATAATTTTCAGATTGTTTTATTAACTTTAACATAATAAGCTGACTGAAACAAGTTCAGATAAAGGATTCAAATAAGTTACAAATAATATTTACCATAAGAATCAATTTTCATTTAATTTTAATTTGTCATTTCTTAAAAACTGAAGTGCACCACAAGAAGCCTGAACCATTATTATTACAAACAATTTACTAGTATGATATAACTATTATTAGAAACATTAAGCTACTGCTCAATTTTAAACAGCACTAGTGTTCTTCACAAATAATCTTTTTATAAAGACATCATTAAATTTATTCACAATAATACAAAAAAAAGAAGATAATTTATGTTAGGTTATATTCTTCATTATTTCAGCATTCAGACCAAACTGGAGGAAGCCCTTTTCACTCTTCCTGCAATCTTATACCACTCAGTAAATTACAGTGTGACAACTACATTGCTCTGTGCAGTCCTTAATCATTAGCCCACTTTCTCTTTTTCCAATACTTATTATATACTGAAAATTATTTTATAATTAATTTTAAAAAGAAATTTAAAATAAGCACTGTGAATATAATAGACTATTTACAAAATACAAATATGTGTATGTGGAAATAAAATACATAAGATAAATGGAATTTAAGTACCAGTAATCAATATTTATATTTCAGAGATTTTCTATTTTTAAAAAGGCTTATTATAATATACTATTATAGTATATTTTCTGCACTGACTTAGTAATAGTAAAATATGTGTTTCTCTTATGATTAATGCTTTTAGTATAATTGCTTTTCTAACACTTTAAAAGTAAACAATGTAAATAAATATAATCCAAATAAGTGGTGTCTAGTTCATCTGTTGCCCCTCCCTTTCTTTTAAAAATAAAAGGAAATTACTCTATTGCCCATTATAAATTTATATATTAATATTCAATGACCTAACATCATTTAAGATAAATATATTAAATATTATGCATTAATTATAAATTAAAAAAATAATATAGTATTAAATTATTTTTCTCAATATTATTTTGCAATTAAATTATACATTTTAAAATTATTTTTGATTAAATATTTATGTGTAAGTGGAAGGAGTTTTTGTTGTTTTAAACATGATAATTCAATATCAATAAATAACACTGGCAAAACATTAATTTTATAATTAGTTATCTCTTCTATACAGCAATATAAATCATTAAAACTACAGTTCTGTACGAGTCTTTCATTGTAATGTCTTTTATTTTAAAAGTTTCAATATTTTTACCATATTCTATAAAAAAAACATACCATCAATTTATTAGTTATATTATGAAATATGATAATATTTTATAAATTCTGGAAAAAAATACCAAAACAATTATAGATTCTGCTGGAGCTCTCTTTAATATTACAAAACTTCAACAATAAGTAAACTATTAATTGCAGGGGAATTTAGAAGCAGGTAAAATTGTATACTATTGCAATGAAAATTATTAAATTTTAAACTAAATGCTTTGTAACTATCTCATATGCATTTAAACTGATTCTCAACAATGTACATCATATTATAATTATACCATACATGTTCTTCTATGTCAGATAACAACTGGCTTAATAATTAAATTATATGTAAATTTCATCTGTAAATTATATAATTTATGTATATGCTACCAAGACATAAACATTATCCTCAATTGCAAACAAAATCACTATTAACTACTGAAGAAGTTATTGTTAATATACATTATTAATTTACTTCATAAGCTTATTAAATTATTGTAATCAACTTAAACCTCAGAGTTCAAGTAATTCTACCATGTACAAAACAACAGAAAAAAAATACATCTGGTGTGAACTTAAAGTTCAGTGGTAATCAATCTGTCTCTTCCATAATTTGTTATGAACTCTTCATGGGGATGTTATAATATATACATTAATAATATGTCTAAACATTTTTAGCACTTTAAAATAATTTAAAGCTGAAATAATTTCAAATTTAAGGAATAACTTTTTCATTTATTTAAATTTTATGAGCATAAATGCTACAGATTCACTATTTAAAATTAAATATCAATAAAATTTTGTACGAAAACAAAATAGGTCTGGATCACCTATTAGAAAGTATGTGACACACTATACAAATTAAAAAAATACTCAGTAACCTAGATCAGACAAATAATTTTTTTTCTCTTTTCAACACTGTTGTCAACAACAAGGTTTATACTGTTTAAAAAAAACACAAATGTTAACCTGGCAAAATAGTCAAATTACAAATCACAAGTGATACAATGTATATAACAACTCTACATATAACCAGAAAGGCGTGCAAACAACAGCAGATATAACAACAGCTGAACACAGCAGCCAGTAACTTGTTTATATGTATTTTGGTTTGGTTTTTTTACTCACCACTCCCCAGGATCAGTACTGGGTGAAAACCAAAGAATTTTATGTGTAAAATATTACATACAATGCTACTGATAGTTCAAAGATCAATACTATTAGTGAAGCCACATATGACAATTACATTAAATTTTATAATGTCTTTATAAGCAGGAAAAGTTGGTTATTAAATTTATCAATAAAAGTTAGTCTGAAATTTGGAGTTCCTCTGAATAAGGTATGAAAGTCTTAAACTGTAATATTTTTACAAAATACAAATTATCCTACCATACTCAGGACATGACTCCATTGGTACTATTACTATTAGTATTACACTATTTCTATAATTAAGTATTATAATTATGTGTCTGTTTCAAAAGTTTTAAAGTTAAAACTTTGGTTTGTCTCATGAAAAATAAATTACTAACAATAAAAAAAGCAAACATTTATACAGGTATTTACTAATTTAGTGTATTTTTTTTTCTTTAACAACAAATGGTGTGTATATGTGTATACTATGTCTATGTGTATGCATGACCAAGATATTTTTATTTATCTTAAAAATATAAAATTGAATTCATGAAATATAGTAAAATAATTCAACAATGCAAATGTACAAGTAAAACATATAACAATAGTATTACATTTCTCATTTATCTCCACACAAATTTTCTGTGAATTAATACAGAAATTTCAAAAATATAAACTAAGGTGAGCAATAAATATATTTTTTCAATGTAATTTTCATTTTATTTTTGCATTTCGGTCTTGGTACACAGAATACAAAAATACAAAATATTTAATAATACAACTTAAAATAAAGTTGTTAAATTAATGAATAAAACTTTGAATGGAAAACTGCCTATACATTTAGAATTATTATTAAGATTGACTATTTTTATGTAAACTGAAAAACTCAGAAGGGGAAAAAATGACTATACTGTACATTACATGACTATTTTTAAATGAAATGACTATTCCATAAATAACTCAGAAATGTAAAGCCTGACTTAAAAGCCATATATTAACTCAAGTATGGTCTTATTTACTAATCTCACTAAATATTTCTAAACTGCTAACAGTAAACAGCAATAAGCATGATGTCTAAATATAATCTGCAATATGACACATTCTCATGTGCAATATTTTTAAAGTGAATATATATGTAATTTAAAAAAAATATCAGTAAATAATAATTAATAATTTGTTTTAATTTCTTATTTTTGTTCTATAGACTATTTGAAAGAGTTATCTGGTTTTATTTCATTTTACTTGAAACAAATTTTTATCAAAAAATAGCATAGCATAAACTGTAGTATAATACAATGTCTAAAGTCAATGTTGGCAATACCTTCAATAAGTCTTTTAAAATATATATAGACATATCTTAAAATTAAATAAAACAAAAATTATATTTCTATAAACAATACCTAATAACAGTACAAGTGTTTTATTTTAAATGTATGACACAGGAATCCAAAAGTATTTCATAGAATATAGTAATACTGTAATATATTTATACTGTAATGCTAATACAACTACAGTACAAATAATAGAAATAAATATTCAATAGATATATACACTCTGAAAACAATTAAAACAAAATACAATATATCCTCCTTGTACACCCATCTATTCAACATTTTATTAAATTTTATAGCGAGAACTATAAATATTATGATCCAAATTTGTATAAATTTATAACAAATTTGTATTATGAATTCTGAAAAACAACACTGGTGAATTTTATCATGGGATAACAATCAGTTTTTAAAAATATTTCTTTTAATAAAGATAGAATAGATTATTTAAGAATAAAATTACAGTGAAAAATGTTTGTAATTATTTCATTTTAAACTATGATTAAAGTTAATTAATAAATGTAAATGCACACCATAAACTGTGTAAGAAAAAATGCAGGGTAAAAACAGTTCTAACCACTTCCTTTGTTTTAATATGTTCTTCTCATATATATATCAATGGCTTCAGTATTGGTATTTTACTATTTGGTGACTAATGTTTTAGAAATCTCTTTAAAATAGAAATAATGAACTCTAAAATCTTATAAATCTTCTTACGAGTAACCCTAAAGACTTCAAAATCTCACACACAATCATTTTTTATTTAAATCATCCTTTCTAGCCAAAACTTATTAATATTAAATACACTGAAAAAAAACTGTTACAATATTTGCCCTGTTACAAAAAAAAATGAAACGTGTTTTGTTACCAATCAGAAAACATCCATAACGTGACAATCTGATGATTTAATTTATCATAAAATGAGCACAACTGTATTAATATTTATTAAAATTTAATAAAACTCACTAAGTTTATATAAAAGGATTATTTAAAAGTTAAAGAATTAAATGTCTGTGTTTTGCAAGACATACTAGTTTCACTACCAACTTAGCTTCCATCATACAATACTAGAAGTACAAATACTAGTGCATAAGTGCATCTCAATATATATATATCTGACTAAGAATTCCTTTTCACCTGCTCTATCTCTAGTTCTAGGTTAAATCATTTTTTTAAAATATTTTTTAAAAAAAAACTATCAAATGTAACAGAACAAATTATTCAGTTAAATTTTCTTTCAAATATTGCTTCAAAAAGTGAGTTCTATGTAAAACCAATAGATGAATAGAAATCAAGGGAGGAACTTGAATATCACCTCTAAACTACACCTCCTATTATGCCCAACAATAAGTACAGTATATTTAAAAAATTACAAGCAACTAAAAAGTTTAAATTAAGATCAAACTAAAATTATCACTATGCTAGTCAATGAATCCAACAGGGTAGATAGAATGCACAAAGATCCAACAATACTTGGACTGACTTAACATTGATATGGATTCCATTTGGAAGATAGGACATCCAGAATCAAAATTAATAGTTCATGTACAAATATTAAAATATAAAACAAAAGCCATGAAACATCAAATAAGTAAAAGGATTATATTAATTATCTGCGACAGTAATAATCAGCAACAATGCATGCACAACAACAAAACAAACAGGAAAACTATAGGAAAAAAAAAAAAAATATCAGGGAAAATCCTTAATATGGAATTTATATCAGACAATTTAAATGGACAAGATTTTTTCTTAATAAGGAAATCATGAGTTTTAGATAACAAAGCTGCTCACTGACTATTGTAAATCCTGTCTATGTTCTAATCTTAACAATAATAATAATTTTAATATAGAATCAAATGCAGTTGCTTTATTAATCCTATTTTATTATGTACAGTTCTAAAGTCAAAATGCATATGTTCTGTCAAATGGTCCAATCTTTATAACACCAACTAATTTTATTACCAAGCTTCAATTATCTTACAAAATTTATAAACTGTAACATTAAAAAAATAATGATTGCCTTATATTGTTCATATTAATATAGTAATACTCTGTTCAAAGCAGGGTGCTGCCAATGTTCAAGTCCCCACACTTCACCTAGCAAGCAAGCCCCTGATGTTTCGTTTAGGGGTAAAAAATTTATTTAGCCAATCAAAGACTCTCATTCCAGAGGTAGACTGCAGTTAATGCTCAACATTATAAGTGTACACAACTGATTAATATAGTACTATTAATGCATACTTATTACTAATATTTAATTATTTATTATTACTGTATTTCAGTATGTTTATTGTTACCCATTCCCTTATAAACATGCACTATAATACATGCCCCAACCTCCCCCTTATTGTAATGAGTCTAAATATGTAGTATTAAAATGTTCCCCATACAGTGCTGTTCTAGTTAGCATGCCATTTCCTAGGAACAAATCCTCCAAGCTAGCTGGTATATTACTGTATATTAAATAATAATATATATACTTTGAACTCTGAACTTGTGAATTTACAAAAGCATATACACACTACAATCTCTCTCTCTCTCTCTCTCCCTCCCTCCCTATATATATATATATATATATATATATATATTAACTACCTTCTGTCATTGCCAACAACATCCAGAAAGCCAACAGCTGGCATGGCATCGTTGCGGAACCTGCCATGTGTCACCTGCTTGGTGTATGCAACAAGGCGAAGCTTGTCTTTATATGTCAATTGCAAGGCTTTTCCTTCTTTTTCTAAGAAAAGGACAAAGTTTTAAAAAAAAGAACTGAAGATATGTATTAAAAAGAGTTAAATACTTTAAATTTGAACTAAAACCTTTGGTTCCTATACAGATAAACATATATGTTGACTCATCTGATTTACCAGGAAGTACCAGGATAAGAAACTGATCCATTAAAATAGATATGGGGCAGTCTCTGGATGAGTGTACCACAAAGGGTGGATCCATCTGAAATGTGTTGTCTTAAAAGTAAAGCATTTAAATATCATGTGTTTATATTCCGAACTAGTGTCTTGTGACGGGTGGAAATTAAAATGAATGCACTGCTATGAACATAAATGAATTTGTTTATTGGAAGAATTGATTATAAGACACAACGAGAGTGAAAATTCGAGCATCATTTATTTAGCAAATGATCTTGACCGTACCTAGGCAGCTGTTCAAGGTGGGTGTCCATCGCAGCATTCAGCATTATGTATTCCAGGGAGGCACACAGAAAAATAAGTGTGTCACCAGGTCAATTGGTGTAATGAAATTAAACTCAGTGTCTGTGACTGTACTGAATAAATCATAGTATATACTTGATCACAGTAATGTGCAATGCGTTTCCCGAAACATTTCAGGAGTTAAAACTGTTATCATTCTATCCATTATTCCCTTTCTGAATGCCCGCTGACAGTTTTTATAACTGTTGTTCCTTGCCTGCTCAGTTATTATTTTTACATTATAAGTCACACTACAAGTACAAGTGAAAATTCAAGCATCATTTAGCAAATGACTTTGACCATCAGGTTTTTTTATGAGTACTTTGCGAAGGTGACAAAGCAGCATAAAGCTGACCATGTGAAAAAAAAAAACCCACATGCTCAAGGATAAAGGATGCTTTAGCATCACTCAAAAAAACCTCGGAAGCATTTTGCAGATCTGGAAAACTATATCTATATATATATAGATTATAACAATATAACTTATAAGAGATACATAACAACATATTTGAGTGAATTTATGTTTATTTATTTTGTAATATATGTAATGCAAATTCATTCTGAAATGAAAATAACACCTTTTTTTGTGATATGCTTATGTATAGCTAGTTTCTTTATTTTTCATTATTAATATTATTATTATAAATATTCCAATAAAGTTATCATATCAAGGTATTCTTAGACTTAGAGTGATAATACATTAAACTTTAAAGCAACATTTTATATCCCTTGATCTTGAAATGGTCAATGTTAATTGTTATGCATAAATATTTTTAAGGCATTTTTTTCCTGTCACACTTCCTTTCCATATGAAACGGATCCAAAACTTTTATTCTTTTGCCACACAATGACATATCATATATAAACACCATGTGCTATTTAACCAATATTCATACAATGATGTTTTTCAAAATTTATTCATAGTATTTAGAAATATTAAGCTTTACAAAAACTAATCTGCCTTCGTTTCCTTTTTACCATGCGACAAAGATAACTAGAAATTTGTAAATATAAAATAATGATATCACAAACTATTTCTTAAATTTTTCAAAGGTTTCACATTGTGAAAAGATAACTGTCATTTCATTGTCTTGAGGTGATGTGTTTAAATATCAAATAAGAAAAATAACTCTTGTTCCATCAAAGACCAAGTTAAGAAGACATTAAATTGATTAATGCAATGAAATTTTTTAAATCATAGATTTTTTTAAACAGCTAAGATTTCTGATAATCTTGATATACTTTAAATAAATTGATTAACATTGTAAATATCTTAAATATGTACATTACTACATATCAATATGGCTTCTTTTGCATTTAAACAAATTAAAGTTTCACACAGATTGTGTGAATGTTTAATTGAGCAAGTAAGGGTAGAAAAGCCTGTGAATTATGTTCAATATAAACATCATGATTAGGCTTATTATATTTAAACAGATTATTTGTTTTTACTTACTAATACTATTGTATTATCTTTTGCAGCATAATAACTTAGCCTGTTTTATGTTCAATTGAGAAAAATAGCACTTTTTTTTATGATGTTGATATTCTTTGTCTGGGAGACTAATAAATTTTCCACATGATGATTTATAATTATAGTTTATAATTCATTTTAAATAAATATATGTATCCAGATTAAGTTAATAATTTATATTAATAAAGAAAATATATTCATTGTAATGAAATAATTATACTGTTTATTTTAAAATAATTTTTCTTGGTAAAATATATCTTTAAAAAAATTCAAAGATTTCAACAGAAACATATGCTTTAACATATTTCAAACTCATATAAATATAACATCAACATTTTTAATTTATATCTTTCTTCAAATGAGAGCAATAAGCTCCATTGTAGATTTTATTTTTATAACATGTAAAAATATTAGATCCAATACTCTTTTAGTCTTTATTTTTTGCACTTTTCACAAAATGGTACACTTGTACAGAGAATGACCCATATGATATATTAAATAATAATAAATATATAATAATTAACTCAAAAAGCAAAGCATTAAATGTTTGCTAAAATATGTAAATCATATCAAAGTTTTTAGCAGTAAGGTATTACTATTATATAATGTAAATACTGCCTTTCTTCTAATGCAGGTATATTTTGATGAACTTAAACTTTAAGTTAAAGCTGCTTAAAGAACACTTAACAAACTTGTAAGAGGCTGAGAATATAAACTGTTTTTATGTAAATTGTACATCATGATACTTTTATATAATAATAAAAGATAATAATATTAATAAGATTTTTACTAAAACCACTAGATCTATGTTTAATACAAATCCACAAATTTTCTTTTAGTAAATGACTAAATCTAAATTATAATTGTTTGAATAGCAGATTAGCACTATATTATATGTAATTGCTTTAATATTGATTTTAAACTAATAAATGAATCATCCGTTTTTCAAAGTTAAATAATTCTGAGCTTTTTTGATATAGTGATATACTGATATAGGCTACTCACTGTGTCCATAAATTGTTTATTCATTATAATGATTTATACACTTTTCCTTCTCTGAAAAATGTTCCTATTTCAGCATGTTTCTTATTTAAAACCTACCCTTAAATAAATTCCAATAATAAACATTTTCTATCCTCTACACAAAGTTTGTTTACATTTACATTTACGATACAGAATGATACAGATTGCTCTATTGAAAAAGCAAATTAAATAAAATTTATCAGAACATGCAAATATATATATGTAACCACACATCAAATTATATTACTTTAATTTATTTAATAATATATGCCCTACATTTATTTTGGTCACAAATTTATTCATAAATTCATAAAAGTATTAAGATTGCTTAACCCCAGTGGGTCATTAGATATCAATCGCACTAGGCTATGATAATGATGAAAAAAAAAAAAGTCATTCAAATTAATTTTCAAATTTGTTTGGGAAAATATTTTTTTCTTTTTTAAAGAACCCATATTAACAACTATCTCAACATTTGATTTAGCAACACACATACAAATTACAAGTACAGACCTAGAAAGTAAGATTTTTTTGGAACTCTCGAGATCAGTAATGTACTACTGAACACTAACCTTTGAAAAACTTCAGAGCAATTTTATACAGATCCTCTAAAGGAAAACCCCACTTTTCCATGAAGCTGTCTATTGTTTCGACAGATGGTTGTTTATCAGATTCTGAATTATTTACTTGCAAATTTTCGACACCGTTTACAAGTGAATCGGTAGCGGCCATGATTGCTCTACTTGGCCACGTAGAAAGCAGTCTTTTGCGGCCTCGTTCCCAGAAACGGGAGTGGCCTAGAAGTGATCGATTTTTGTCGTCTGCTATGCAGATGTTGGTAACAAGTAAACAGAAATTGTCCTATTGACTACCAATTTATTAATACATTACTAGCATACAGTATATATTAAATAATTAAAACTGGCACAAAAATATTTTTTATTTTTGTTTTATTAATACTTCTCTACCCTACCCATATTTCTTTTTCTTTTCTTTTTTAAATCGGTGTACTCTTTTAAAAGAAAAATGCTCTATAGTCTTCTAGTTCTATTTATTTGAACAGCGTCTTTATAGAAAATTAAATTATTTCTTGTGGAGTCCAATAAATGTACTGTCTCTGTTTAGGTTGTTACTATTTTATTTATTGAATTCTTTTATGGATTCAAATTATGTTGTCACCGCAAACCCATTGTTGTGTCATGGCGGATCAGTTGCTAAAATCCTAAAGGTAATTTACTGAAAGTGAAGAAAATGCCCAAAAAAGAGCCTGGACCTTTGGCACTTGCAACAAAAGATGTTGATACAATAAAGAAACAAGTAAGTCTAAGAGCATATTTTCTATATTTGATATTAGTGATACTTAAATTGTAAAAACTTCAGTTTTAAGAATATCGTAGATACTTGCACGGGCAAGTTTCAAATAGTAATACATAGTACTAATACTAATAAAAGTGCAATATAAAAAAATTAAGTTTAAAATAAATAAATATTTTTAAAGTGTGATTTAATGCCTACCAATTTGATAATTTTCCTATGATTTTAGTTCTTAGCGACATCAAAACTTAGAAAAATACATTTTAGTATCTAAGATTTTAGTACTTACAACAGCAATTGAACAAATAATGAAATATCAGTTGAACCAGAAGCTAATGAATAAAAAATTTAACAATTTCCTTTAGTATTCTAGATATCATTGATAATGAAAGCCAATGAATGCCATAAGGATAATGGGGAAACTTAAACCATCCTTTTATTAATTTAATTATATAAGATTTGTGGAATAAATAATAATGCTTAAAATAAATTCTCAATTACAAAGGAGGCATAACATTACTTTATCACAATGAAACATACAGTTCTATAATTATTAATATGAAAATCAGTATTATATCTTATTATATGTATGCACTTTTAGGGTATTATATAATAAACACTCTGCAAACCTTAATAAGGTCCTAATGCTTTTTGCTTTAACCTGAAAGTATATTTCTTAATTTTATGTCACATAGAATGATAGATACTATATCATCAGTAATGCAAATCATCATTCAGTATTTGAGTAATATGGTAAATCTTGACTTTGTCCCCTTTGCACAAATAATGGAATATCGTACATTGTACTCTCTTGTAAATTTATTTACTTTTTTATGTAATAACTATTATCATTAATTGTTATGTTTGATTCTTGTCTTTTCCATGTCAAGCACTAGAATTTTTAGTTCCAGGACCTAACCAATGGTGACCTCAGAGATCATCAGTTTAAAAATCTTTGACATTTTTATCTCAGGCATTGGGATTTTCTATAGAAATAGGATTTCTTTTTTAAATGCCCTCTGCTGATAGAGCAAAGGAAAAAAATTAGTTTGTATCTCTGTAGTGTCTGGTAGTGATATTACCAGAAGCTAATAAATTGCCCAGTGAGTAATTTTTTTATACTATTTATTTGGCAATAGATATCATTGGTACCAGCATGATAGTTGATACAGCCTATGGTATAAGGTCATAAGGAGAACACTGACCAGTGTTTTGTAATGATAAGAACATTATGATTATTATTGTTATAATCAAGAACTTTTATTATTGTTGTTATTATTATTTTTGTTATTTAAGGTGGATGCACTAGTAAAGTTAACAAACAAAACCATCAGCAATAAAAAACTCAAGACTGATATTAAACTTAATGAATTATATAAAAGGTAAGATGGATGGATAATGGTAAGCACATTTATTTCTTTTCTTTATTAAAAAAACATGTATGTTATTAAATTGTTTTAGATCTCTAATTGTAAACAAGGGACAATTCCTGAGTAACTAGCAATATATGTACGTGGATTTGTATTAATCTATTATAGTTATGTATTTACATCCATCCCAGACCACACAAGTGTTCACCCTTAAACTCACTAAAGCACATTATTTTATGCATGCTTTAAAATCACACTCCTACCACACACACACACACACACACACACACACACACACACTGAATATCAACACTAATAAAAAGTAATATATTTGTTCTTTTAAAGTCATGGCTTTGACATTTGTTTCATCATTTACTATAATGTGATTTGAATGAGAGCTTTTAATTAGAATTCTGTGCTAAAAGTTTATAAGTACAACTGAAAGTCATTTTCCCATTAAATAACTAGCTTTTGAAATTGAAGATACATAATTCACAAACTGCATTTCACAGTATTAATGTTATTGTCAGCTTAAATCACCATTTAAAGCGTATATAGTTAATTTATATCCCTATGCATCATTTTCAAATATGTTTTTAGGTATTGTTTTGTATTAAGCTTCACAGTTTAGAATTGTAGCAAAATATTATTAAGTGAGAGTGACACAGTGATTATAATATAAAGAGTATTTAAATTTGTTATCACCCATCTTCATAGGAGTGTGAAAACTGTATTACCACTCAGGTGGTACTTATATAGTTCTTTCAACTTCAAATTCTGAAGAATGTACCCCAAATATATATTTTTTGCTGTATTTTTCTTATCTTAGTTAATGAATTTTCTATAATGGTTTAAGTGATAAAGTTTGGTAATAAATATTTGTTTATCTTTCAGTTGCATCGATCTCAAACAACAATTGAAAAGTCATCATGCTGCCATTACCTCTCTTTCAGAAGTAAAACACTATTTGTTCCAGTTGATTTTCAGTTAAGAGTGAGACTGAGAGTGTGTGTGTGTATTTGTGTGTGTGTGTTTATGTGGTGTATGTGTGCCTATGAATGTACATGCTCACACAAGTTTTACTGGGTGAAGAAAAAAAAGATCTATACATTACAAATAATTATTTTATGTATGTATATATTTACATAACTGAATGTATGAGGATATAATAGTGCTTGTACATTAGCATACCATCTCAAAATATAATACTAATAGTGCTTATACATTAGCATACCATAAATAGTAATATCATAATTATAATTCATATTTTATTATTAATCTAACCTTCTTGCCAGTGGCCTCAGACAGACTTTGGCATGCCAAACCATACTGATTAAAGAAACCATCTAGTAATTTATAAATTAAACTTTAGTTCCTCTATCACTTTTGTCCTGATTAAATCATATACAAAGCACATTCCTCTAAATTGCTAGAAATTAGAATACCAGTGGTCTTTTCACTTATTTATCTCATATGTGGTTTATTCACCCACTCAACCAATCCCACCCCTCACATTCCATTTTTGTGTAAAAATTATTTTATTTGTAAATGTGCACCAATCTATAATGTGCATGTACCTGTTGATAAGAAAAAAGTACAGTAATCATCATTAATCCACTACCAACCAACAGCTTATAAAATGCTACAATTTATTTTGCATTAGTTGTGTTATTTGAATATATCCATCTTTTTTCAGTTTTTTAATTATGTTATACTGTTTTGATGTTTTATTCAGAAGAATTTTTATAGTAAATGTCCAGTACAAAACTGAAACAGAAAAGAAAGAATAATGGCATTGTTGATAGAAGATGGTCCATGTCACAAATAATGCGGCTCATCAGTATTTCCATCTTATTTACTAGTCTGTTTTATACTATACAACCAAGATTTCTTTGTTGAATAAATCTACTTCAGAATAATTATTATAGTTTATTGTCATATCAAAAATTATATTAATGGAGTCTTATGAGTGATACAATTGCATATACCTGTTGATATTGCTGATTATCTGAACCCCTTCATTGCATCCAGCCATATATGGTAGTTAAGAGTATCATGTTACTCAATGACAGCTCTAGCTAGTATTTGCCCTGCCAGATTACCATAAAGCCTTGCATGTCACTATTGACATCTGTCAAAATGGGCAATCTGTCATAAAGTAATAAAATTATCATATTTACTAGATTGGTATTAGTAATATTATTCACAACCTTTCGAAAACAATTAAACTATATAAAAGTAAACAAGAAAATGTGGAATTTATTTTTGTTTCATTTTTCATCTTCTGCATGCTGTAGAATGTCTTCTTTACAATATTTGACCCATGTTAGTTAACTACCTAAATAGCTTTCTCAGCAAAATGTGTGATACCAATGCCACAGAGTTAGTGGTTATGATTATTATTAATTAATTAATCATCCACAACTAATTACAAGTGATGAGAATCTTAATTTATGCTATTAATAATTCTCCAGCAGACACCACTTGTCTCTCTCACTTGGCAGATATGCTGGTGCTAAAAATATTTTCTCTCTTCCACAACATTAAAGACAAACATTTACCATCACACAATATTCCATAGGTGGAAAACTTCTTACTAAAGGAAAAGACAAATTTATCTTTAATCTATATTTAGCGAGCCCCCGTCCACTCACTTTCTTCTCCAACATAAGATTATGAATATATGTAAGGTCAATAAATTTAACAATAAATTTATTAAATCAACAATCAAATATACATGTAACAGATACAATGAAAAAGATGACATAATATTTCTGTGAAACTATGTTTGAATAATTTTTGTACTACACAGTCTTATATCCAAGAAAATACAATTGAACAATCCAATACAAATCACAGGATAGTTCTTATCAGATAATAGAAATGGAGTTATTAGAGATAAGCGATAATAGTTTGTACACAACCTGATTTAGGTGTTGTCTCAATAGTCTTTCGCACACTTTTGCAACAATGTCACAAGTTATAGTTAAGTTCAATTTCCACGTTTCACTCCTCATGTTGAAAACGGATTCACAGCTTATTCTCTCAAAGCTAACCTGGGCGCACTTTATTTTACCATACCAGTTCCTTCAAGCAGAACAACAATTGTAGCAATTTCTAGTAACTTCCCTGTACCAGAAATCACTTGATGTAGTCAGCTTACCTTGCCACCATTACATCAAATTCAAAGGACTGCAGTGTATTCTTACACTTACACGCTGCAGTAGAGGCTTCCCACATCTACCATGGTCACAGCGACATTAAAAAAAAACAAAACATGTTTTTGGCTGTATGGTGGTTCTTACCTAGTGATTAAAAAATAGTATTATAAAATAATTTTACTTTAAGCAACAGTTTCTGAAATTTGACTTTTATATGAGCAAAGCTAGGGGCAAATATCTAATAAACAATTAAAATTTGACCTATATTTTCACTGCCAAAATTTGTATGTGTTTAGATAGATAGATAAATAAAGAGTTATATTGATAGTTAAA
Organism: Sinotaia quadrata; assembly: GCA_028829895.1. Classification (NCBI taxonomy): domain Eukaryota; kingdom Metazoa; phylum Mollusca; class Gastropoda; order Architaenioglossa; family Viviparidae; genus Sinotaia; species Sinotaia quadrata. The sequence continues at coordinate 61,752,183 of CM054177.1, read as the reverse complement.
TAAATGGGTAGATGGATAGAGAGATAATCACTTGATTGGTCATCATGTAGAGAGACATCTGTGAACAACACTAATCCAATTTCTGTTAACATCAAGAATATGATGAAAAGACATCTCCTATTTCTATGTACATCCAAATCACCCAGAACTGCATTCCTCATTTGCATTTTAGCAGACAAGAAGTGAAGTGAGCTCTGCCACTTAATTATTGATAGCAACATTGATATATTTCTTACTGATACCTTGTCAGGAGATGAAGAGAAATATGCTAATTTTGGCCCAGAATGTGGAGATTTCACTCATTTTCTCTTCTATCCTCCATCTAGATGCAAAAATTAATTAACTGCTCTTCTTTAATTCTGCAATACTACCTTCAGTGGCAGCTTAATTGCTTCTGGAGATTTCATCCTTCATTTTGACTGCCCCATGATTCATTTATATTATTTTTAGTACAAGAATGAAGACTATATTGGAACTAAACCGTTGTAATACAGTGAATTGTGAAGTTCATTTTAACATTATGTCTTGGACATTTATTGAAATTGCCTTTAATTTCTCATTGACAGCAGGAATACTTGCTTTGTTTATATAAATAGAATCTACTTTTTGATCATCACACTATTCAAATTTATTTATTTCAAAGATGAAAAAAAATTAACATGGATATCCAGCTTGGTTTATAGTTTGGTTATTTTCAGTAGTATAAAAACTATATGTTATATTAAATTAATTTCTATTGAATAGAGATGTTTTCTGTTTCACACTTTATTATTAACTTAATATAAAAACCATATTTTATGTTAAATTAATTTCTATTGAAGAGAAATTTTTTTCTGTTTCACATTTGCAGGACAAGGAACAAGAAAAAATTAAAAACTTTGAAACAAAGAAAAATAATGAAATTAAAAGAATTGATACCATGAAGGTAAACTTTACTTGTTTAAATTAATAATATTTTATAAATAAATTTTAATTAGCAGAATTTTAGGATTGTATTTTCAACATATCATAATTTTATTACAATTGCTTTGCAATATAACAGATATGAACAATTTAATTTTAAAAGTTGTTGGATTTTAAATTGAGATAACATGACAAAATAAGAACTATAAAAATTGAGATTTAAGCTTGAAAACAGTACAGACTTTGCAGTCAAATGTGATTAGCATAAGTGACCAAAATTCATTTTTTTCTTCTAAACTGAATATGTATCATATTGACTGCTAGTGCCACTACTTTCTCCATATACAGTAATGCAACTGTGCATCAAAGATTATTATATAAGTCTGCATTTAATTTGATAAACATTTAGGTAGCAAAAATTAAATATTTGCCTATAGTTCTTAATAAAACTTTATATTTAACAAGTTAAGCTGCAAATAGATACATTAAATATTTAAACCATATGCCACAAGCAACAAAATCTCTTCAGTATTGCATATACATTATTTTCCTCATAATTTATTGCATGTGCATGTTCTGAGTGCAAAAGGTGGACTGTTTTATTTAGGTGATAGATTACTGTAAACTGCAATTACCATCTGTAATTATTCATTGTCCCTGTTAATGTCTGTGATTTTGTTTACATTTTAATCTAGACTCAGTTGACCCAGTTGATGGCCAAACTGCTGCCTAACGAGAATGAAGAAGAGTACATGAGGTATACATACCATAAAATCATTATATATGTTTTTAAAGTTCTACAGGCAATTATTATAGTTGTGAAAGAAAGTACAATACCATTTGTAGGTTTCTACCATTATTTTTATAGTTTGACTTGTGCCATAATGTTCATCTTGCAAGAGCTGTAATTCCTTTGAGTTTACAGTTATTTTTTTATAGTTCTTCAACTAGTTTAGTTCAGTATTAAAATTGACTTTTAATCATATTCTGTTTATAGAAAACTTCAACAAGAGAGTGGTAATGGGGAAGCAAATAAGACAGAAGAGGACGATAATGAAGAACAGACTGATATTGGTATTGTAAAGTATTAAATTTAGTGTATGTGTTTGTGTGAATGTTTCTCTTTGTCATCAATTATATTCTAATTTCTTTTTATTATCTTCTTAGTACAATTTTACCATAAGCAGAATTTTACAATACATGTAATGCTTTTAATTTTGATTAATTCTGGTTGAACACATTCCCAAACTATCCAAATTAATGCAGTTATCAAGCCAAATTTGGTTTATTTGGATTTTTTTAAAGCATTTGTGTTGTTACTTTTTTCTTTTAAAGTCTTTTAAAGTAATTGTATTTTATTTAGTTATAAATTACTCTATTTAATGATAAATTACTGAATTGCTTACTTCTGAATGGCATCCTAGTATCTTGACAACCATTGATTTAAAATGTTCAGAAATGGGATGTATCTAGGAAATTGCGAAGGCTTTTGGCATGGATAAAAAAAAGCATGTATAATTTAAAACATTACAAATAAGGTCAATAGACTGTCATTGAATATGCGTCATTATTTAAGAGACCATTAGAATATTTAATAGAAAACACTTTTTTTTCAGAGTACAGAATGATCTTAGATGTTTAGAGTGGCATTAATTTTTAAAGAAACACAGTATATACATGAATGTTGTGTCTCACTACTTAAGTCTAGAATATTTAATAGAAAACACTATTGTAGAGTACAGAATGATCTTAGATGTTTAGAGTGGCATTAATTTTTAAAGAAACACAGTGTATGCATAAATGCAATGTTGTGTCACACTACTTAAGTCTAAAATATTTAATAGAAAACTAGAGTACAAAATGATATTAGATATTTAGAGTAGCATTAATTTTTAAAGAAACACAATATATACATGAATGCAATGTCATGTCACACTACTTAAGTTAACATGACAATTCCTGTTAATTTCCCATCCTTTCTCTGAAAGAGAAGACAGAATTTTTAAATACATGTATTTAACTTCTATGATATGTTTATAGTTATGGATTGACTTTTACCTCTTGGTTTCATTCACTTTATATCTCCCATATTAATTTTAACATTTTGTAGCTTGCATTTATCTGATATTAGTAACTTGGCTTGTTATTACAGGTTGTCTTGTAAACATTCAATATATTTATTTTGTTGATACTGTCTTATGCATGCATAAAATATAGTGCATTATGCACTATTGAATCTATGCATTTCTTCTTTGGTAATTATTATTGCTCTGGGCTTAATTGAAACCTCATTTATCTGATGATCAATTATAACCAAACTATTTTCAGCACTGGGAAGTTGAGATCACTTTCTTTTGCCAAAAGTTGATTAAATAAGTGCACACTATGAGAGACTATCCTACAATTACCTTTTGTAATAAATATTAAATATTATAACTATATTTCAGTAATTATTATAAATATTTTCATACTTTTTTTGACTGTTATTTCCAACATAACAACAACAAAGTATCAGGATATATTGAAACAAACCTTTTAGTTTCTGTACATACATTTATCTAAGACAATGGTAGCACATGCTCACCGGATCATCTTTGAATGAAGATATTTTGATTCCACTTTTTTAGGTATAAACTTGTATTAGTGAAAACATGATGCGAATTATTTCCTTTTTTTTCTTCTATTCGCATTATCAAATGCAATTTTCAAGTTTCTTTCTTTTCTTTTTTTTTTTTGGTTTCATTTTAGTTTCTTTTGGGTTTTTTTAAGATAAAGTTAAAATAATTAAGGATCTGAAAAAGGATTAGACTGGTATCCATCATAGGTGTAAATATATCTTTTTCTTCTACTAATTTCCCATACATCCCTCATGTATTTAGTTTATCAGCATCCTACCCTTTGATTTCTACTTCACTGTTAGATAACTGAAGCTTTCACCATTCATGGCATCAGTCCAAATAATTCACTAATAAACATGAGTTTAGTCTCTGTTCTGATTGATATATATATTCAAAATGTGATTAGAAAATATCCTCAACCAGACAGTGGAATGACTTATGTTGAGAAACTTCATGTCATATTTATTTAGGTCTCCTACTTCTACTGATAAAGCACAATGCCGTGTTACTTAGGCTTCTAGTATTGACAATTATAATATGATATAATGTTGAGCTATTCTACTGTCTTTTACAATTAAACATAATGCTATTTTAAAATAGCTCTAGCGCTGATCTGCAAAATAACAAAATAAATTAATATAATGCCTGTCGTGTTCTCATCTTACTATTGCTTGGATGAAAAGGGAAAAGAAACTTACTTTCATTATCAAACCCTTGCATGTGCACACAAACATACTGAGATATTCTCATAGATTCATACATACATTATTTACAACAATTGTCCTGTTGTTCCAGAGGTCTTACTATTGTAAATCATGTTGTTTGGTCTCAGGAGACAGTACAAAGAAGGAAGAAGAGGAGGAGGAGGAGGAAGAAGATGGGGAGGAGGATGAAGAAGATGAAGAAGAGGAGGAGGAGGAGGAAGAGGAGGAGGAAGCTGTGTATGCTAAAGTTAATAAACCAAGGTAAAATGTTTTATATTTCACAGACTCATTTCATCATAGCACCATTTTTTTCCTACCAACCCTCCACTTGTTGAAGGATATATTGAGGTATTTCCAACTCTGTTACATCTGGCTGATTTACCCCCTTCAGAAAAGCATGCAAAACACTTCGTAGCAAAATTGATTAGCTTGTCAAGTGTTCATATGAATTTTGGTTGTCAGGAAGTACTAAGTTTGGCTATCAGAAGCTTGTATGAAGTGTTACATAACCATACCATGGCTGGTACCAATCATTCTGTAATGATGTGGAGACTTTTAGTTGTAGAATATCATAAGTAAAAGATTCCAGACCATGGAGCTCTTGTATGATAAGCTGCATTATCCATGTGTAATTGTTTTATAAGGTACTTCAGGAAACATGCCCCAGGAAACTACAAATCTCTAACTTGCTTGAGTATTCAAATTAAGTCAAATTGGCTTCATTTTACATTATGCTACATATTTTGCTTCTGCTCTTTCATTCAGAGCAAATGTTTTCAATTGTAGTATTAATCTTTATATTGTCAGCAATAAGTCTTATTCACTGTATTTGTCACTGAAATGGAATGGTTTATTTTATTTGCATAATAAATTTGTTTTATAGTACTGCAAAACAAGAGAAACAGAAAGTATTAGAAAAAGGTGAAGATGATGATGATGATGAGGAGGAGGAGGAGGAGGGAGAAGAGGAGGAAGTGGAGGAGGAAGAGGAGGAGGAAGTGGAGGAAGAAGAGGAGGAAGAGGATGAGGAAGAAGAAGAGGAAGAGGAGGAAGAAGAGGAGGAGGAGGACAAAGAAGAAGAGGAAGAAAAGAAGAAGGCTGAATTAAAATCTAAAGAAAAGCAGGATAAACAATCTAAAAAGAAAAAAGGAACAACAAAAACTGAAGGCAAAGCTTTAAAGGCCCCTGAATCTGTATGTTATTTACTAATTAATTTTAAAATCATACTAATTTTTCCTTCTTTCTGTTAATTAATAATATTAATTATTAATTTTTTTTAGTCTGTTAAAAGGTATTCCAAACATATTTTTCAAAATCATTTCTAATACTTTAAAAGTATATAGACAGATAGAACATTTTCTGCTGATTTCAATGATACTAATATCAAGTTTGTACCTCAGTTACAACCAGAGTTACAAATTTTTCAATATTTAATTTTTCGCAAACTTTAACGCTCAAAAATGAAATTGTACAAATAGCTCACTTTGAAGGTCCACAAAATGAAGAAATGATGAACAATATAGTTCAGACTCTCCACATAAGTAGTATCCAACATAAAAATATGGCTGAGTTTTTTAAAGAGGCTTTGCAATGTTAATTTTCAATATACTGTCAGTCAAAATTAGCAATTTATTCATTTTCAGGTTGGAAAAAGATAAGTTTTAGGTTGAGTCAAATGATGGATTCTGTGTTATTATTTTAAATAACTAAGTATGATTAATTATCAATGTTTGAGAGTCACTTGATGGGTCCTATATTATGGCCTATTATGGTTATAATACCAGCATTATTAGCCTTAGTAGCACCTATCGTGGCTATATTACCAGCAGTCACTTAGTTACTTTAGTAAAACCTATCATGTTTATAGCTCCAACAGTCATTTGTCTTAGTAGGACCTATCATGGTTATATTACCAGCAGTCACTTTTAGTTACTTTAGTAAAACCTATCATGTTTATAGCTCCAACAGTCATTTGTCTTAGTAGCACCTATCGTGGTTATATTACCAGCAGTCACTTTTAGTTACTTTAGTAAAACCTATCATGTTTATAGCTCCAACAGTCATTTGTCTTAGTAGGACCTATCATGGTTATAGTACCAACAGTCAGTTGCCTTAGTTGAGCCTATCATGGTTATTTGCCTAATAAAAAGACCTATTATGATTATAGCTCCAATTAACACTCATTTTCCTTAGGTTATATCATGGTTATAGCACCAACAATTATTAGCTTTAGTAGGACCTGTCTTAGTTAATAGCATATCTATTGTGCTTTTAATCACCATCAGACTTTAGAATGGATATTGTTTATAACATCACCATTTATTAGAATTATTATGATCTGTTATTATGTCACCATCAATAGTTAGAATTTATATGATTTGACATAGTTTCAGCACCAGTAGTTATTAAACTTGATATATTCTGCCATAGTTTTGGCACCAGTAGTTATTAGACTATGTGGTTTTGACACCAATAGTTATTAAACTTATATGATCTGTTATGGTTTCAACATGAACTGTTCTTTACATTTGATCTTTCATGATATCAGCATGAACTGTTCTTTTTTACATTTGATCTGTCATGGTATCAACATGAACTGTTCTTTACATTTGATCTCCCGTGGTTTCAGCACCAACAGTTCTTAACACTTGATGATTTGGAAGGACAGGAAGGAGATCTGAGCTTTAAGAGAGGGGAGATTATTACAGTCTTGGAAACAAGGTAAATTTAGTAAATTTTAACAGTACTATTGCAATAGTTGCTGTATCATACCAGTCTCTTATTCAGTTATAGTATTATTATTGCTAAATTTAAAGGCACCTATCTTTCTTTCTGATTTATTCTCTAGCATCATCATTGCATTGACAGTTTACTTCATTCACATTTCTTTCTTTTGCATTAATATTAGCATTTCAGTGCTCATACCATCTACAATTTGTATTAGTGTATCAGTACGTCTTTCACTTGTAGTAGAGTATAAGTGCTTATATCATTCGCATATCTTTCTCATTTGCATTTCCATGTGATTTATTTAACATGTCAATGTTCATGTTATTGCCTGTTTACATAATTACTTATTGCATTGTCATTGTAGTAATAGATCGTATTCTCTAAATTTATTTACATTTTTCTTTTTAGTTATTGATCATATTATTGGTATGACTTTCTCTGTAAATTAAACTGAATCTCATTATGTCCTTATCTTTTTCTCAGTGATAGCATCATCATTGTTATTATTATCATTTAAAATTCTTAACCTTTGATTTGTTTTGTAATTAATTATAGCATTATCATTGTTGTTATCATTTACAATTCTTTACATGTTTATTGTTGTGTAATTACTTATAGCATCATCCTTATTTTTTATTATCATTAACAATTCTGTACCTGGTTTTTTTGTTGTGTAATTAATTATATCATCATCAATACAATGACAAGTAACATTACAGTTTTTTTCATATATATAAATATATAGCGTATTGTTGATTAATTCTTTAAAAGCTCTTTCTTTATAATTATTTAGAGTATTATCTTCACATTGGTGCATTTAATATTTATATATTTTTCTCTGCAATATTATAAATATATGTTACTCTTATTATTCTGTATTCGCTGTTTGAAGTTGAAATTACATTTAAAGTTTGTCTTGTCACTTGATGCAATTGTGGTGGATAGTTTGAATTAGTTAAATCATCCCTGAAAATCTGCTTAGGCTAGGATGAAAATTAACTATAGAAATCCCTAGTCCAAGGGAAGATGAGCAGAAAAAGTCTAGATTTCTTTAACCCATAGGATCTGGTTTGTTCGGTTTTGTTAAAATTGTCAACAGGCAAGGGGGAGATAATAGCTCTGTGGTGGCCCTAATCAGGAAACCTATTCTTAGCTAGGAAACACCAATCACTTAATAATGGATGACTTCCTATACAATGTATGCATTAAATTATAAAATACTTTTTTTTAAGGCTTACCAAACCTGAAGTTCTCATCCTGAAATCTCTTTCCTATCCTCTTCAATACCTAAGGGATGGACTTTGATTGAAGCAAACCACTAAGTTTGATTATCTTATTTAGCTTTGTGTAAGAATCCAAGATGATCACTACTTGAAATTGCTCTTGGCATGCTGATGTTTAATTTATATAAACACTTATTCAGTATTTAGAAAAGCTTATTTTAAAGTAATACAAAATGCATTTCACAGAGAGGATGGATGGTGGCTAGCAGAAAATGACAGAGGTGAAAGAGGCTTGGTTCCTCGTACATATCTCCAGGTCAGATCTGCTTTTGAAATAGTTTCAAATTTCACAGTCATACATGCTATTAAAAATATTGTGAGTGTGCATGCATGAGTGTATGTGTGCATTTTCTTGAAATTTCTTTATTAATTAGTGACTTTATTCAGTTTAATTTAATTTTTCTACCGAGAGATATTCTCTTAGCTGCTTATATTACAATATATATTATATTATGTTGACTAGCATTGAAATTTGCTATGTTATCAGAACACATAACTCTGTATCTTTATTAATTGAGTTTATTTGCATGGATTACTTTGATTCCTGTTCACTTGGTCTTTAAATTATTTTTGTTTATTCAGTCTATTCAGATTTGAACAGATAGTGTATTAGTATAAAAATAATTTTGTAAAATATTACCTAGGATTTAAAAAAGAAATAATTCTTTGCACTGCATAAGTTTTGGTTCCTGTGGAAGTTTTTATTATTTGTATTGTATGTTACTCTTTTTTTAATTTTTTGCAGGTGTACAACAAACAAGATGTTCATCAAAATGAAGAAGGTACTCAACTGTGTAATATGTTTGTGTTTTGCTTACAGTTAAGCAAATTGTTCGTTAGACATAACTTCAAATTTATATTAAGGTGTTCATCAAGAAGATGGTTCTAGAATATTTAATGTGCATTGTTTTCTCACAATTAAGCGGGTTGATTTCACAAAACTCAGATTTATTTCTTGCCTGTGAACTAGAGAGAAAGGGAGGGATTGATGAACCAGGGATAGAAATTGGAAAAAAGTAGAGTGAAATGAAATAATTTTTCTAAGCACATTACCATTTACAAACATAATTTTCTGTGCTTAAAACTTTATAATGAGTAAATACTAATAAATTTCTTTCTGCATTTTTTAAACTGTACTATTATGTGTGTGTGGCATAAAAAATTGTTTAAACACCACACAAGAGAAAGGATGGAATATAATGCCATGAGACTCAAAACAATTAAATATTTAAAGTTACAAATCTAAGTAAAAAAGTAAAATTCTAAATGTTATCCTGCTGATGAATGATTTTAATATAAATACTATTATATTATTTTTATTTATTTTTTTCTATTTACAATATAAACTAATAGCTGTTCTTCAAAACATGATTTGTCTATTTGAGTCAAAAATGAGTAATTGTTTTTCTTAAAAAATATATTTGCTTTAGAATATATAAAGCATAAATAAAAGAGTGGTTATCAGTAACAATGTATGTATATTGCATCAACTCATGTCATGAACATTTAATATGTAATTCAATTATAAATATATCACTGTTATATTTATCAATTCTAAAAGATATGTGAATGTGATAATGAAATAATATCACTAGGCATTAATGCCTATCAAATTTTTATTTTTTTAAGAGCATAAAAACGAATTAGTATATACACAATACATGTATTTCAGTATTTAACCACTTTAAATACAGTTATTTTATTTTTAGTGTCAAATTTTCTTTTAATTCAGGAATACATATTTAAGCCAGTAAAATGGAGCATGGGTAAACACAGTAAAAATAAAACACACTTGATAGTACATTCACCATTCTCCCATTTATTCAACTTTCACTTTGTTTTAATGATCAAAACTGGGTTGTTTTTGTTTGTTTTTTTTGTTTGTTTTTTTTTTTGGGGGGTGGCATTTATGGAGATGGTTTGGTTTCTATATTTTAAAGAATTAAAAGTATATCTCAGATGGGTGTAAAATAGGGCTTAAAGACAAAGATGAAATTCATTTTCTCATAGTATTTACATTTATTATTATTATTTTCATCTCACTGGATCCGTACATCTTCACATCATTCCTTGGAATTCTGTCTTTTCTGAAAACTCAATTCTCTAGCTTAACACATAAGGTAATTAAATTTAACTAAACTCTCACATTCTGTAGCTTTATTATATAGTTTGATATTTGGCACATATCAGTGCATGTACCACCACCATCTATTAAACTATTTGCAGATGAAACAGTATTTTTTATTTTTTGCTCATTATTTAGTTTAGGCAGAAACCAAATCTGGAATGAGTGGAAAAGGCAAAAAGTTGCTCAGCTCTCACTCCTGGAAAGAGAATTTGTCAGTTTGAAAGCAATATATATTTTTATTTACAAGAAAAGAACATTTGTAAACTTTGTGAAGCCTGTAAATAGAAACTGAAACAAACTTTAATGAGATTCTGTGCTGCATCTGTAAAAAAAAAAACTAAAAAAAAACTTGTGGTTTTAGATGAGGATGAAGAAGATGAAGAAGAAAATGAAGATGGTCAAGGTGAATCTGATGAAACCAAGACCAGGTTAGTGCAGCTTGTCTTCAGCAGTAGTTGAATTTCTTGTCATCATGTTTGCTGAACTAGAAAAATAGTTTTATTTCATACTATGCAGTTAATGTAAATTGTTTGAGTACATTTCATTAATTTAGAAAATGAATTTTATTTCAAAACAGGTTTTTCTCACTGATTAAACAAAAGACAGTAATTAACAGTTTATATAAGTTTACCATCTGTCAAACTTACATCATTATGAGTATTTTGCACTATGTAGTATTTTATCTGATTTTCACTACTCATAACTTTACTCTTTTTAAATTAATAGCATAATTCATCACAGTATATTAGCCTTCGGTATAGAACTCACAACTTTACTCTTTTGGAAACTAGTAGCATATTTCATTGCAATTTAGTATGCCTTTTTATGGAGTAGGAAGTCTTTTGACTGATTATCCCTACTCATAAATTTACCCTTTACCATCTTTAAAACTAGTAGCACATTTCATCACAATATATTTGCCTTCTTTATGCTTTTCATCATAATTCTTCCCACTGTGTAGAGTAGATAATTTTTTACTGTTTGATCTTCACTACTCATAATTTTACACTTTTAGAAACTAATAGCATACTTTATCACTATTGTTTTTTAATAGTTTTTTCTGCTATATAGTAATATATGGTTTGGTTTTCACTACTTCTAACTACTCTTAGAAATAATGCATAGTAATATCATATTAAGTTTTTTTCCCTATTTTAATGCAAAAGTTGCTTTTTATTGTCTGATTTTCATTATTCTTTATTCCACTGAAAGGGAGATATGACTGTTAATAAAAATTTACACTGTTATGCATTGGACCTATAAGTCATCCTCAGTACTAACCATTGTGTTGTGTAGTTCATTTTATTTTATGTATGTGTGTATGTTATTTCTGCTTACAGAACAAAGAAATTATGGGGAAGTATAAAAAAGGCTGTTACTGAGGTAAGCTTTGAAAAAATGCATCACTTCTCTTAGCAGTCAGTACAATCATTCTTTAAGCAATCAATACAATCATTTCTCTAAGCAATCAGTACAATCACTTATCTAAGCAATCAGTACAATCACTTCTCTAAGCAATCAGTACAATCACTTATCTAAGCAATCAGTATGATAACTTTTCAATGCATTCAGTACAGTCACTTCTCTAAGCAATCAGGCTTTATCATTCACTGAGATAAGAAAATTAAACATATAACTTTGTAATTTCTAGATCTTGAAGTTTTTTCAGTTAATATGTTTGTTTAAATATATTTTATGTATTAAATATATTTATAAACTTAATAAAATTCTTACCATGCACAAAAAGTGCTAAAATATAATATTTTTATGTTTGTATTATTTTTTTAATATTAGAAATTTAGAAAAAAAGTCATTGTTTTTACTTTAGATCTTTTCTGGATTAAAAAATGTATATATGAATCTCATTTTACAGCAGACTTCTATATCTGTAAGAAAGTTTTGAATTGTTGGATGTAATTCTAGATTAGAAAATATTATTTACTGTCTTATCAGTGCTGCTAGTCTAGATGGCTGGTACTTTAGAAGAATTGTGATTGCTAGTTTAACAAAAGTATACTATTAATGATATTTTATTTTATTTTATGAAATAAATTACTGAATCTGATCAATAATAAGTATATTCAAAGATCAACTATTATTTATGCATTCTCACTTATTCAGGAAAAAGTGGATTGCACCATTTTAAAGTGTTGGAAGTACTTGGTAAAAGAAGAAGATAACTGCCTTACTAGAAGGTCTTTTTCTTTTTTTTAGACATGCTAGATTTGGTGATAGAACTTAAATATAATTTTTTTTAGACATGCTAGATTTGGTGATAGAACTTAAATATAATTTTTTTTAGACATGCTAGATTTGGTGATAGAACTTAAATATAATTTTTTTTAGACATGCTAGATTTGGTGATAGAACTTAAATATAATTTTTTTTAGACATGCTAGATTTGGTGATAGAACTTAAATATAATTTTTTTTAGACATGCTAGATTTGGTGATAGAACTTAAATATAATTTTTTTTAGACATGCTAGATTTGGTGATAGAACTTAAATATAATTTTTTTTAGACATGCTAGATTTGGTGATAGAACTTAAATATAATTTTTTTTAGACATGCTAGATTTGGTGATAGAACTTAAATATAATTTTTTTTAGACATGCTAGATTTGGTGATAGAACTTAAATATAATTTTGAATTCTTAGACAGTCATGATTTCCTTCATGTGCGTAATACAGAGTCAAAATCTGAATCACATTGCATATTTTTTCATGCTAATACAAAGTGTCCTTTGTAGTTAGATGCATTCTCTATAGCTGGTGAATTTACCTTAGATGGTCAGTTGCCTTATAAATTATAAATTTTGAGTGATTGCTATTAGCAGTTCTTGAAGAGGACTACATGGAGTGTGAATTACTATTAGCAGTTCTTGAAGAGGACTACATGGAGTGTGAATTACTATTAGCATTTCTGAAGAGACTATATGGAGTGTGAATGATTACTATTAGCAGTTCTAGTAGTATATCTATACTGTTGGGTTGAAATGATTGCTATTAACAGTTCTAACAGTATGTCTGTACTATTATATTAGTGATTCCTTCACTTTTATATTATTAGGTTTAAGTGATTGCTGTTAGCAATTTGCCATAGTGCAATGTTGACAAGAATGTTTTGTAAACTGTGGCTCTTTAAAGAATGTACAGTTATTGGTCAAACAGTAACTCGATCAGACAGCTTTAATGTAGGCCAGGTTCAGAATTTATAGGTGCAATGTTGGCATCAATGTTTTGTCAAACATGGCTCATTGACACGTGCACAATTATCAGACAAACAAAAACTCGATTATCACAAGCACAATTATCAGACAAATAATTTGATATGGCCAACTTTTACATAGGTATATGTAGTGCAATGTTAACATCAATGTTTTGTAAAGTATGACTCTTTAACACATGCACAATTATCAGACGAACAACTTCTCGGTAAGACCACCTTTTAAATAGATCAGGTTCAGAATTTGGGGGGTTTCCATAATACTGCAGTGACCATTGCCACTTTTTCCCAATTAGAATGCAGAGAAAGACATTACAAGAATTAGATTAGAAAAGGTTTCCAAAGAAAACCCCTCAGATCCATACCTGAGTTACAGATGTTCCATTAGTATCCTTAAAACATTCTCCTGTTGGTTGTATTTTTATTTTTAAATGATTTGTGAATGTTTATTTCTAAAAAAAAAATATTTATTGCTTGTCACTCTAATTTATAATTATAATAGGAGCATTTTAAGTTTATTTTATGTATAATTTGGCATCAAAAACATTTAAAACTTTATTTGGAATTTAATTACAAAATCTGTCTTTCTACAAAATAAACATATTTTGATTGCATGTCACTATCTGGAAAGATTGTTTCTCATTTTAATTTTAAATTCTAAAAACTAATTTGCAGTGACTTCACTTTTTCAGTTTTATTCAAATCCAAAATCTTATTTCATGTGGTTTTTGCTTTCCTTAGTTTTGGAGTATCCCTAATCCAGATATTTCCTGTTTGATGTTTACTTTAAATTTTAAATTATTTTCTTGACATAACAGCAAAACTGTTTGCAGCATAATGTTTATTTTCATCTCTTTGATATCTAAGATTGCTATTTTAAAATTTATCTCTTAGTTGTCATATCATGAATGATTCAAAAGTTCTGACCAGCTTATATAATTTATGTAACTGTCTTCTCATATGATATATCTGTTGTTTTCTAAGTAGCTCTTTATTGAGAACTGTAAATCATATAGATATTTGTTGTGCTCTCAACTCATTTAACCTTTATCCTTCATTTTAGAATATGCCTCTTTCCTGATTAATTAATTCTCTTTAGTTATTAAATTATTGGTCCTATTGAAAAAAATCATTAGGAATGTTCATTGGTAGTTTGCTAAACATTATTTGGATATATGAACAGAATGAGATTATATTAAATCCTATTGATATGTAGGAAATTGTAATTTTAACCTGGTAAGAAACACCAAGGAACAAGTAATGGATTAAAATCAAACTGACTTATGAACAAAAATCTAGATGGGATTACATAGATATTCTATGTCTGACAGTAAAGAAATAAGAATCAATATTTGCTACAATCTACAAGATATAACTAACATTTGCATCAATATATAATGTAAAAATAAGAAATAAATTATTTTAGACTGTTTAATCTGTATGTTAAAAGTTTATGTTTAGGAATTTCAGAAGCACCATACTAATCTTATTTTGTAAGTATATGTTTCTATTTGTACATAGTTGTGTGTGTGTATGTATGTATGTACTATAACCAACATATTGTGGTGGATGTGACTATATGAACTTTTTATATACTTAGATATATAGAAAATGTATAATATATAGAAAATGTATAAATCCTTGTAAGAGAGTTTTATTGGCATAGATGTGCATATCCTTATTCTACATGATATTACTATTTTTCAAATTGCAACTATGTATGTTTGTTGTTGTTTGTCCTTAAAAATAAAACCCTTGTGTTTTACCTAGTACAAAAGAAGTTTTTCTATATTTGTGTTCTGTATATTTATATAGCATATAAAAATGTTTTTTGTTATATGGTGTACAGTGGACCCTTGCTTAATGTTATTAATTTAAAAGAAAAGCAGTGTTATTTGAAATTAATGTTATGTGAATAAAGGAATTATAATAGATTATAATAGATAAATGTCTTCTAAATAATAAAACAAAGTTTGGTCAATTAAATAATAAATATAGATTTAGTTATTACCTTAGACTAAGAAAATTTATTTATTAGGGTTCATTAAAAACCACACTCAGCCAATATCTAACTTGTGTTCACACCATTCTTATGGTTTGCTCTAATTATTTGTTTGGTTTGCAGTGAAATTGTTCTTGTTTTAGAAGCCATTGTTAATTATTGAACATACTTAATAAAATATGAAAGAGTTGCAGAGAGAGTTATTTTCACTAGAGAAATGTAGTTATGTGAATAAATGTCAAACACCCTGCAATAACATTTCTGATGGCTGAAGAAAGCTGTTAGTCATTTGCAGAGCCTGACCAACCAGATTTTGTGCAACTGTAACAACATTATGTATGGATACTAACATTATGTGAATACACAAGAGTCAATGGAAATTTTAAGTTTGTAAATTATTATGTATTAATATTATGTGAACCCAGCATTGTGCAAAGGTCCACTCTATGTGTGTTTGAAGTGAAATGTTGGGTGACATGTTTACATTTGGCCTGTGCTTGAAACACACACTAATGGACATCAATCAACAGTGTCATTATTAGATGACCACATCATTAATGACATAATATACTTAGCTAATATTAAATCCTACTAAAACATTGGTACTTTTTATAAGAATTATAAGTGCCTCCATTGATATAATTGCTATAATTTTTTGTTTAGGGATTTATTTTATGAAAAAGATCACATTCCTTAAAAGTCATTCAGAAGTGAAAATTCACCAAAGAAATATTATTTTTCAGTTATTATACATGATATAAACAAAAAATGACTTATTCAGTGACCAAAATTAAATATTATCATAATGAAAGAAGGTAAATAAATAGAAAAAATATTTTTCAGTTATTAAAAGCTATTAGTAATAAATAAGTTGTTCCAATGACTTGACATAATATTATCATATTAAATAACAGTAGATTTATACAAGTATAAAATTTGAATAGAATACTAAATAAAGCAAGCCTTAATAAGGGAGTGATGTGGATGATGGAAGACAAAAATTGCTATTTTCTTATTTGTTTCTTCTTTAGACTACACTCTCTGATGTTTTGCATGCAATGGGTGCCGTTCCTTCAGGATTCCGACAGTCTACACTAGCACAAAAACATGCTGAAGGTTTTATAAATTTTAAACGTGTTTATTTAAGCATAATTTTATTCATTGTTAAAGAAAATGTGCATTATTTAAAACACCACTTAGGTTTTGTTTCATAGTTTAGATATTGTTATTTCTTTGCATTGTTCATTTTATATCTTTTTTTTTTTTTTTTTTTTTTTAGTAAATATTTGCACATAAATGTTTATATTTTAGTATATATGCTCTACATAATTCTACACTGTGTGATATGTTTATTTTATAGTATTAAGTAGTACTATTCTGGGTCAATTCTACACTGTGTGATATGTTTATTTTATAGTATTAAGTAGTACTATTCTGGGTCAATTCTACACTGTGTGATATGTGTATTTTATAGTATTAAGTAGTACTATTCTGGGTCAATTCTACGCTGTGTGATATGTTTATTTTATAGTATTAAGTAGTACTATTCTGGGTCATGCATTTTAATTGCAGGTGACACTTATAGAATGGCTAACTTCCTGACTGTTAAGCTGAGTCATTCCAACCTAATTTATCATGATCTCTGTTTTGATCCAAGCACAAATAAGGTATGTACTATGTCCATTCTATTTATTAGTTCTTTTTGTGATTTAAAGCCCAGACTGTGATCTGGGCAGTGTATTTAACTTGGTTATTAGCAGAAACATTGATTTGGATTATAAAACTGTTATCTGTTTGATTACTCATTTCAAAAGTCAATATTTCTAGAAGTGTCACTGTCTTCTCATATATCATCAGTTGCTTTCTAAGTAATTCTTTATTGAGAACTGTAAATCATGTAGATATTTGTTGTGCTCTCAACTCGCTGAATCTTCATCGTGCATTTTGGTATATGACTCTTTCCTGATTAATTAATTCTTTTTAGTTATTAAATCATTATTAAACTTTTTCATGGGTATGACAGAATAATTCATTTACAGAGTTATGCAATAGTGAGGCTAACAGAAATGGATTCTCTTACTTCTTTATGGATCACACATGGAAAGTTCAAAGTGTTATGTCTTACTATTACAACTAAGAAGCTTTTGGATATCAATCCTCTCTACTCATCAAACATTAAAGACATTTTTGCTGTTATCCACTCAAAAATATTCTGAAAACGACATGTAAAAGTAAATAAATATTCAATAAGTAACAACAGTAATTAACTGTTTTCTTCATTTATAATAGTGCATTACTCATTTCAAAATAGAGCTTTTAATGCAGGTTTTTCCACAAAATATCATACAGAGTTTCAGCAGCAATTATTCTGTTTATTGATTTATAATGTTTTTCTACTTATCCATTATCCTTGTCAAAGCACTGCTTTCATTAGCATTGTCCTTATGTTCTTGAATCACTCTTTTGTGGAACATTTCCTTCTTTAGAACTTGTATGAATCTCTGGTGATTTGTCTGTAGGTATAACAGTGGATCTAGCCACTCTCTCCCCATGATAACTGTGGTGGCCTGTCTATAGGTATAACAGTGATTATAGCCACTCTCACCATGATACCGTGGTGGCCTGTCTATAGGTATAACAGTGATTATAGCCACTCTCTCCACCATGATAATTGTGGTGACCTATTTATAGGTATAACTGGTTATAGCCACTCTCTCCACCATGATAACTGGGTGGCCTGTCTATAGGTATAACAGTGGTTATAGCCACTCTCTCCACCATGATAACCGTGGAGGCCTATCTATAGGTATAACAATGGTTATAACCACTCTCTCCACTATGATGCCCCTAGTGACCTGTGTATAACCACTCTACACCATGATAGCCCTGGTGACCTCTTTATATGTTTAACAATGGTTATAACCACTCTCTTCACCATGATGCCCTGGTGATCTGTCTATAGATATAACCATGGTTCTAACCACTCTCAATAAGACAGGAAGAAGGGAATGGACAGGATAATTTCATTTATCTCCCCTATCCTTTGACCAAACCTGAATGGCCATAATCAGTGTTTTGTCAAGAGAGAATTTTATAAAAGTACATCTATCATATACACGTACTTTTAAATAAAAATAACATCTGTAAGAACTGTTTCCTTCGATGCAGTCTGTGGATCACCTGAAAAATGAGGTGAAATATACAACATTGTTATTGACAACAATTAAACATAATATTTTGTACTGAAACCTGCCAATGTGTCATTTTGTCTTCTCTCTCATTCACATCTTCCTTTACTTTTGACCATTCATTCTTTGAACTAGTTAAATTAACCCTAATGCTTCAATAAGCTTAGTCCATTTTCTTTGTCTGAGTCATCCATCACCCAGTCCTAAAAAAGAAGCAAACTAATTTTTTTTTTCCTAGAACAATTTTTTATCTCAAATTCTGCAATGCAACCTGTGAAAGATTTTTGATTCAAGGACATTTCATCTTTCACTCTGACCTTTATGTGCCAGAATGTTTAGAGTCTTCATTTTTTTAGTTTTTTCAGCATATCAACTCATGGGCAAGACCATAGATTATTTCAACTTTCATCTTGTGGTGCCCCCCGGGGGTCTGTTCTCAGTATAGTTCTTTTTATCACATATAAACAATCTCTATACAAATCCCTATCCAGTGTCATATGAACATCCTGTATTCCACTAGCCACATGGTGATGATGTACAATTATATAATTTGGCTGCTCTAATGAATGTGCTTCCATCACTTAGAATGCTGAGATATGTTTCCCTTATCTTGAATGATGAGTA
This sequence comes from Sinotaia quadrata, assembly GCA_028829895.1. Classification (NCBI taxonomy): domain Eukaryota; kingdom Metazoa; phylum Mollusca; class Gastropoda; order Architaenioglossa; family Viviparidae; genus Sinotaia; species Sinotaia quadrata. The sequence continues at coordinate 61,732,777 of CM054177.1, read as the reverse complement.
ATAAGTTACAAATAACTAATGATAAAACTGTTGTCAATTATAAAATAATTTTTATTTATATTTCCTTATGTAAACAGTTATTTATATGCTATTTGTAAATTCATTTTATTTAATTTTCACTTTTGTAAATATATTTGTTTTTCAGATATTGTCATTGTGCATATAGGTATATAATTTTTTTTTTGTTGTCTTTTGGGGTAGGGGCTTCTTTTAGTTTTATATTTAATGAAAGTTTCTTTTACTCTTGAATAGTGCTTATAGTTTTTATAATATAATTTTGTCAAGTATCCTTTATTATACAAATTAATTTCATGTCAGACTCCTATTCAATCTCCTGTATAATATAATATGAAATTGATAAATTATTATTTACATTGTACAAGAAAGGGAATTTTTTTCTTCTTTCCCATTTGATTTTTCAAACTGGAATGGACAGTAATTGCTTTTGAAAGAAAATATATTTATTTTTGGTCTTTTTTTAGATACGACCACGAACATGCAAAATAGAACGGATGGTTACTATTATTGCCTGTCAACAGATACCAACACCTACAGCAGGTAAAAATATATTAAAATGAAACAAAATTAATGTCATTTAATTTTTTTATTAATTTGAAACTGTTTAGTTGATAAAAATTATCTAGATAAGTAAATACATTAAAACAAGTCTGGTAAGCATTCACTGGGTATTTGTAAACTTTTTATGATTTAGTATTTAATATTCATAAACTACTAGTTGTTTGTGTCTGTACAAGTTTTGTAAACTTAATTATGTGTGTTATTTTTATTTCCAGGGATTGAAGTGCTAGATCGGACTGTGAGAGTCTGTCTCTTCGATGGAATAAATGTATGTATTGTGTTTTTTGTTTTGTTGTTACTTTGATGGAATAAATGTATGTACTGTGTTCTTTGTTTTCTTGTTACTTTGATGGAATAAATGTATGTACTGTGTTCTTTGTTTTCTTGTTACTTTGATGGAATAAATGTATGTATTGTGTTCCTTATTTTCTTGTTACTTTGATGGAATAAATGTATGTATTGTGTTCTTTGTTTTCTTGTTACTTTGATGGAATAAATGTATGTATTGTGTTCTTTGTTTTGTTGTTACTTTGGTGGAATAAATGTGTGTATTGTGTTATTTGTTTTCTTGTTACTAGTATTATAATGTGCTTTAAGGCCAGAGTGATTAATAATAGATGTTCTGTTCTGTTGCTAAATACTAATTTAACCATTGTACTGAACTTGCTTAGAATTGGCTGTATGACTTTCACTGATATTGATGACAGTGCTAATGATTATAGTGGTGTGTTTCTCAGAAAGTGATGAAAGTTTTCTTAAATTCCTGGACTTGCCTGAGAGCTGTCAACATTGTGTGATCCAGAAGTTTGCATAATAGATTATAGTCTCTAGAGTACCAAGATAACAGCATTCACAAGGGATGGGAGTGTGAGCTCCTGTCCTCCTGCCCTCCTGCTAACTATGAAAATATGTGGATCAGAGCATAGCAAGTGACATGACGATACAGAGAGTAAACAAGTGTTTCCAAGCCTATAAGATTTGTTATTCTCACTGAGAGGTTTAGAGTCTTTCCCCTTTTGTGCCATTGATGAAGTGACAACAACCTTAAATTCTCTTAACTAACACTTGTTGTCTCTCTATTTTTTTGTGATGGTTGTGAAGTGACAACAACCTTAAATTCTCTTAACTAACACTTGTTGTCTCTCTATTTTTTGTGATGGTTGATGAAGTGACAACAACCTTAAATTCTCTTAACTAACACTTGTTGTCTCTCTATTTTTTTGTGATGGTTGTGAAGATAAGAAATGTTTCACAGTACTAATATGCAGACAAGAATCAACAACAGTTGCCACTGTTATTTCCCTCATGACCAACTTATCTGACTTAGTTTTCACTGCTCTCTGTGACTGAAACACATGTGAATGCATACCAGTAGGCAGAGACAACACCCATTTCCTTATTGTCACTTAAATCATTCATTGTGTCAGTAGGCACCATAAATCCTAAAGGCTGGTGTCAGAGTCTTTACTTGCTTTATGTGAGAGACACTTTAGCTTAACCTTTATTATGTTTATGCCTTCACCCATTGATCCAGCATAGAAATGTCAGTGCCAAGACCCTAAATCTTTTTGTAATCCAACATCAGAAAAGTGTGTCAAAGAACTTTTTTATTCCCTCAATCTGATTTATTGGATGGGGCAAAACTGTATATAAACCGGTAACTTTGTCATGACAGATGTAGTAGGAGGGACCCTGCTGTCTGTCACTTGCTACCACTGTAAGCCTGATCTTGGCTGTTCTGCACTCTTATGTTTATGCCCATATTTTTTTTCTTTCATTGTTAGTAATTGCATGGTGCTTGTAAATAGTGGTATGCATAGAGGATACTGGTTGTGCAACAAGATAAGTTGAAGTTCTTTTAGCTTATAAATAAATTGTATTATTCATGTAAAAAGAATATTGACTAGAATATTGAATGTAGTTGTTGTGATATAGCAGTAATTTTGTGAAAGAATGTGTCTTTATGAAGATGACAGACTGCACACACACAGCCACAGCGTTAAACTGTCAGACTAAATACCAAGACACAACACATACATGGTGCCAGCCATGACTAAAATCCTGACAAAAATATATTGTGCAAAAAGCCAAATATGTGTGTATGTGTGAGTGGTTCAGCAAGTTGAAATAGGGGGAGGTATACAGAAGTAGTGGAATTGGTAGCTTCACCCTCCGTCTTTACTACAAAATGGTGTCAGAAGTTTAAAATTTGTATAAAATATGTTCATTCCAAAATTATTATTTTATTATTAAAGTAAGTTAGGGCATAGGGTGAGTAAAGAGAGAGAGAGAGAGCAAGAGGGAGAAAGAGTTTTAGTCCTCTTAATCTCAGTTGTTTTTGTCCATCGTTTATTTGCTCTTCTTTTTCAATTTACTTTCTCTTACTACCTTTCTTTTCCTTACAATACCAATTATTTCTTTCAGTCATTGACTATTTTGTCTCAGTCATTCAGCATAGTTTCACAATCTTTGAAATGTTTTGTCTCACGTATGTAGACTTTTATCTCAGATGTTCAGTTTTTGCATTTTGTTTCATTTCTTCAGTGTTATATGTCGGTCATCCAGCATTTTGCTTCATTTCTTCAGTGTTATTTGTCAGTCATTCAGCATTTTGTTTCATTTATTTAGTGCTATATATCAGTCATCAAAGATTTTGTTTCACTTATTCATGTTATGTCAGTCCTTCAGCATTTTGTTTCATTTATTCATGTTATATGTCAGTCATCAAGCATTTTGCTTCATTTCTTCAGTGTTATGTGTCAGTCATTCAGCATTTTGTTTCATTTATTTAGTGCTATATATCAGTCATCAAAGATTTTGTTTCACTTATTCATGTTATGTCAGTCCTTCAGCATTTTGTTTCATTTATTCATGTTATGTGTCAGTCATCCAGCATTTTGTTTCATTTCTTCAGTGTTATGTGTCAGTCATCTAGTATTTTGTTTCATTTCTTCAGTGTTATATGTCAGTCATCCAGCATTTTGAAAGCAGGAATATTAAGGCATTCCCTAACCATTTTGAATTATCTATTATTGACAGTTGATTTTGTTGGGATGGATTAGTTAGATTATTGTTAAGCAGAGACTCTAATTGCCAGTATTATTCTTTGCAGATTTTGAGCAACATACATTGTGTGAAAGTCTCTTCAGTAGATAAATCTCAACAAACTTGGTCTTTTTCAACAAAGGTAGATCACCATTCATTAAAACTTGATGTGAAAAAGCAGAATATGTATTTTTTTAGTATATGTTTTCAAATCTTGTTCAGATGATTGTTTTATTATTATTTTGTTTAATTTTTTATCTCTAACAGTCTGGATTTCTGGAGTCAGTCTTAGGATCAAGGAGTAAAAGAGTTCAGTATTTTAAATAGTATTGCAAGCAATTTCTATATCAAGGTTTATTTTTATTTTTTTAAACTTTGTTTTGATTATTGGGTTCTTGTGCATGTATGAGTCAGTCAGTTTGCTTTCATAATTAATTGATTTTATTTTTACAGTTAATGGACAACATGGAATTATCTACCCATGCTGATATGTTTGTGCGTACAAACAACACTGTGGACAATATAGGTAACTTTACATTTTATTATACATCAATTTATTTACTTCATGTTTATTATTTCTGCCGAACTGTCTGACTTTAGCTTACTTTACAATTTCACAGCTTCAGATATGAAATACTGAGACTTATTTACCATAAATAACTGTGAAATTTACTTTGAGACTTATTTACCATAAATAAACATGAAATTTACTTTGAGACTTATTTTCCATAAATAACTGTGAAATTTACTTTGAGACATTTAGGTAAATGCATCCATTAATTATCATGAAATTTACTTTTGAGACATTTAGGTATATGCGTCCATTAATTATCATGAAATTTACCCTATACTGAGACATTTTTAGATATGCAGGCATTAATAACCTTGTCTATAATATTCCCATTAAAAAATCAGTTTCAGCTGTTTGCAATAAATGTTTGTTAATGAAAAATGTGTTTGTATGTGTATGTAATACACTTAAACCTTTTTCAAAATGTTTCCAGGCATACTTTTTGAGCTGTGTATATTAACTCTGAGAACAGTAAGTATTTGACCTGTCAATAATTATAAATATTCAATACTGTTGTTGTGCCTATATAGTGATTACTTTCTTTTGATTGTGTTTATGGCAAGGTCAGAAAATAGTGAATATTATGCGATATTAGGCAGTAATTTCTGCTTGTTTTCCATAAACAACAAAATATTGAACCTGAAGAAATATGTTATATTAGGCAGTAATTTTAACTAGTTTTCCTCTTTGTAGCAACATGTAATGGAATATGCTAAGGCTATTTAACTTACTCTACAAATAAGATTGTACAGAAATAAGCTTGGTTAATGACACAGATAACAGTACAAAACTACAGATTGTCAGTGTGGCTAAAATTTTGACCTAATTACTTTCTTAAATAAAAATTCAACATTTGTAGATGATTATTCTTCACTGAAAATTCTTATAGTGATAGAGTTTGTACCGCATGTGTTTATAGCAAAGTTAATTAAATTATTAATTTTTTTCTCATCAATGTTAATTTTGTCATGGATAGTTTATATTCATTTTAAATTTGCACTGTTTTGTATAGATGCAAATGCACAAGCTTTGTTTCACCAAGAGTCAGTTATGTTTATTAACTTTCTTACAGATTTGTCAGTTCAATAAATCCATTGTTAGTCCATGTGGCTTGGAATAAAATGTTTCCTATTCACACTTTTCACTCATTATTCAAGTTGCCATATGAGCGCAGTGCAAATAAATATCTTAATCCTAACTGTTTTTAAACATTATTTTTTCCAGTGGCATTTGTTTTAGTTCAAAAATTTTCTTTTTTAAGTTTAATTTTGCACTCTATTGTATAGTTGAACATATCAAACTTTTGTATCACCCAGAGACTATATAAATGTCTATGATAATTAATAAATGCACAACATAGTAAAGAATGATTAAAAATGTACACACTAACACAGCATTATACTGGTAATGTTTAATCATTCTTTACTATGTTGTGCATTTATTAATTATCATAGACATATATATATTCAAATAGGAAATAGTTTATATATTTTTAATATATTTTTATATGATGAATAATGTTATTGCATTTGTGTATTTTGTAATTCGTGTGTGTGTGTGTGAATGCTTTTCTACAGCCCACCAACATTGATTTTATTTTATTATAGGTCTAAATCTTTAGATTATAGATTAGGACAGGTTTGGTGTATTAAAGAACAATTATAGTAGTTTTATTTTATGTTTGATTCTAAATATGACTCTTAGTAGTTTGAAGGCAATTTATATTGAAACAAAGGCAAGAAAACACAGAAATTATTTTTAAAAGCCTTTCAGGCTAGATTTTTGTTTTCGGCCTACATGGTTCTCAGGGAAGGCCACCCTTTTAGGATATAATGAACACGTGTGGCTTGGATAGGATGTCTAGAAATGCAGCACTCTTCGTGAGCTGAATAAAGGATGAGAAACTGATAGAAGCGTTCCTGAGTCCTCTTTCACTGTTGCTGCCCGTTGGTGTGAGAGATTTGAATCTACCCCATCACATATATATGCAAATTTCCTTGACTAAAGTCTCTTCACAAAAAAATATCATCTGTGGATGAACAAATACAAAAGCCTGTAATATCTGAAGATATTATGGTTAAAGAAAAAAGGAAAACCTATATTTATGAACAAATCCTGTGTTTTAGTTTGTGGAAGAGCTAATAGCACAAATAATAGTGAACACTAGAAATAGTGCTACAACTACTGATACTTTCCCAAATATTCACTATTCTAACTTATTTAGGCTAATCTCTACCCATCAAACTCTGAGAATGCAACACACTAATCTTAATATCATTAAGAAATACATTTGGATACAAGCTGAAATGGCAGTAAACTGAATCCATTATAGTGTTTGCCTAGGAGTATAAAATTGGTGGTGGTTGGGGGATTTAAACTGGTTACTGAAACACATATCTTCTCTTATACAACTAAAATGCACACCAGATTTAATTCAAATTACTACAAAATTTAATGATTCTCTCTCTCTCTCTCTCTCTCTCTCTCTCTCTCTCTCTCTCTCTCTCTCTCTCTCTCTCTCTCTCTCTCTCTCTCTTCCCCCTTTTCTCCCCACTCACTTTTTTGTCACTATTTAAGCAGGCACCACACACACATACACACACACACACACACACACACACACACACACACACACACACTCCTACAGCAAACATGGTGTGACAAATGTTTGCATGGAATCAGATAATCATTAGTATTGTTTTTAGTTTTAAAAAAAATGAGGAATGGTTGACTAAAAAGCCTGCTTGCATGCAATCAAGATTTTTTTTAATTAGCCTAGTTGATTAGAAAGTTAGTTGTTTGAGATGACTCTCAGTGTTAACTATTAAGTTATAGTTTACTTTACTCATACTTAAATGCTTGTGATGACTTGCATAATTGTTTTCAGAGCACTAAAGAGAAAACAGAAATGAGCTGTGGTTGGGTCCATCTACCTCTGTTGAGTGAGAATTGTGAACCAGTACCAAACAAGTGAGCATTCTGTATGGCTTGCCATATGAATAGTGGGAAAGGGGAGGAGTATATTTGAGAAATAGACTGTGAGAACAAATTTAAAAACATCATCATTGTTATTACAATATTAGTAACAAATACATATTTAAATTAATTAGCTATTAATTAACTAGTTGTTAATTTTTTGCCATGCACCTAATTAAGGCCAGATCATTATTCAGAAAGAACAAAAACAGTTTCTGTTTTATGAAACTTATTAAAACTGATAGTTCAAATTAGATAAAAGTTAATTTTAAAAAAATATGATTAATATTTTTTCATATTTTTTATTTTTTGGGGGGGAGAGGGGGGGGGGCAGAAATTTGGAAACAGTCATCTGTCATAGAAAATTCTAGTTTGTTTCTACAAAAGATTTAGATATACTTACAAAATTATTTGGGTAATAGAATTGTTAAAATAATTACTAGTAAAGATATTAAAATTATAGCTATTTGTCTTCTCAGCATGAATTACATTTTATTTTCAAAACATCAGAATTTTAAAATCTATTCAGAATATATTGTCATATTAATTTCTGCAAAAGACCTCCAAGCTGATGTGTGTCAGATTTTATTGCTTAAATAAAAATTATGTTTGTTTTTTTAGTTATTTGTGCCAAGCATATAAGTTGGCACAAAGATTTTATTCCTAAAATGTGTTGCTTATATCATGACAGGACTGAAAGTTGGAGTTTATGGTATAAAATTGCTTATTGTTGAAATCTTCATTTTGGGCTTGTGAAAGATAAACCTTTTTTTGTTATGGAATCATGTGTGTGCATACATTTTGATTAAGTTTGCAAATATTTTCAAAATGAGAAGTTGCACATGTTAGTCAGTACTGAAGCAAGATTATATATATATGTTGGAGAACAGATCCTTTGACCTTTATGTAAATGGTGGCACACCTTATGAGAAAGATGTAGAAGTGGATCCCAGAATCAGCAGAAGGAGTGAGTATTTTAGAAAAGTCATTCTCTTTCAACCAGTTGTCATGTTCACTTCCCTTATTTCCCCTGATATTCTCCTGTAAAGTTTGAGTGCAAGTTAAAAACAGTCTCTCGCTTTCAATTAGTCAAGCTTGACAAATGAGCCTTTGACTAGCAGTTTGGTTTTGAGTAATCATATTTCACTAAATTGTTTTCAGTGCAATGTTCAAAATTTTAATTAATTATAAGATTTCAAGATGTTGCAAATTACAGTGTGTCTGAATTTTGGTCTGAGAAAGATTTTTAATATAAAATGTTAATGAAAATTTGCATTATTTACTTTATTTTTTTTCTCTTTTCTCTGTTGGGTGATGCTCTTATATACATGGATACTGTATAGTTGGTAAGTAACAAGCATCATATTAAAAAATGGGTCACAATTTCAGAATGTGTCAAAGCAAGTCTGCTTCAAATGCAGCAATTTTTTTAGAATTGTTGAGTTCAGAAGTTGCTTGGACTATTGCAGTAATAATTATAACAAGCAAAAATATGCAAAAATTGTTCATTTTTTAAATGCTGCTTTGTATTGCTCTGATAATTTGAATAGCAAAGATTTGCATAATTTGTCACTTTTTAAATGTTGCTTCAGACTAATAGAGTAATTTAAAAGCAGAAATTAGCAAAATTGCTCATTTTTAAATGTTGCTTTAGATGAGTACATTAATGTAAACACCAGCAGCCTGATCAGTTATTTTTTGGTAAAAATTGTTGAGACCCATTAATTAATTTATTAACATATCATCTGTTACATTGATTGTGTAGTTCAAAATCATTTGCAACATCTCAGGCTTTTGCTTTGATATTTTATTCCTTTTAAATCTACAGATCTCACATTTGTTCAGTGAAAGTTCTCTTAATTGATTTCAGGTTACTCTTTCTATTTCCAGTGTTTGCTGAATTTTGTAGAGAAAATTTACATCTGGACATTTGAAAGATTTCTTGGTTATGAAGAGCAAGGATTAAGTTATAGAGAGAAAATTTACATATGGACATTTGAGAGGTTTTGTGGTTAGGAAGAGTTAGGAATAAGTTGTAGAAGCTTTATTATTATTTATTTTTTAGTCTTTTCCACCACATTTGTGGGAAGAATTTTTCTGTGATTGTACAAGGGCAAGAGTTTCTGGCTGCTTGTTCAGTCCACTCAAGATTGTGTTTGTCTGAAAGATGTTTATCTGCTCTTTCTTTATCTTTTACAATACAAAACCAAGTCACTAATTGGATAAGGTAAAAAGTCTATTACAATATCTGAAGTTTCTTGCTTATAAATGAGAAGTGAAAGTTTATTACTGTGTCTGAAATTTCTTTCTTATTATTATATTAACAAATAAAGTTATAAATTATTTGTTATTTTCGCAATTCCTTTATGGTGAATAGTGGTAATTATTGTAATATACACACACAGAAGGTGAGAATTTGTCTCATATCTAATGGATAAATAATGTTCACTTATATTTCTGTATTTATTTGTTTCAACAAAAGTAAGCATATATTTAGTGAGTTCTTTTGCCAAATAATTTATTTTTCACCAGGGTTTAATTTTATTTAGTTTGTCTTTTTGAAGACATTGTTTTTTGTTTATTGATGTGTGCTGCTATTAACACATAAAGGCATAGTTTGTGGAGTGCTCATATAGTAAAGCATAGTAAAGTAGTGGGTGACTTTATGCTTTTGACCTTTTTTATTGCTGCTTAATTCTTCTACTACTAATAATAATTAATAAGTGATGACAGTGATGATAATATTTTGCAGCATTTGAAAACATGACAAATTTAGAGTTGGCATAAAATGGATTTCTTTAGTAGAGAATGGTGCAATGTTTAAAAAAACTTTGCTTTCACACAAAAAATTAGAATTTACAATAAAATATATTTATCTTTAATAGAGTACGATGCAAAGTTTAAAAACAGTGTGAATTATCTATAGTATTTGTGAGATGATGGCTAAAGGTATAAGTATACAGTTATAGTTTAAGTTTTAATGCTGAAGTGATCCACTAACCATTTTATTTATATACCATTATGTCACCAGTTTAATTTGATTTAGCTTTTTTTCCAAAATAAGCATGAATATTTTGTGGAAAATGTATATATGCATGAATAATATCAAATGTCATACTTTCACTATTAATCTGATGCTTATTTTCCTCTTTACTCTATCTTAATAATAATAGTTATAATAGTAATAATAATCATCACCATTATTATAGAGAGAATTACTTTCTTTGGGTACTGTATTCCCAAGATGCAATGATTAACATTTCCAAGCTAGTGAAAAGATGTATTATTTGAAGAAAAAAATTCACTGGTGTGGGATTGAACCTATGATTTAGAAAGTTCTATGCATATTTATTACTTATTTATTTGTTTGTATGTATATGCAGCAAGCACAAATGCACTGGTTTCACTAATGTCAGGAAACAAACAACCACGTCTGATTGTTCGATTGGGCATGCCCAAGAAAGATCAAAAGGAACAGATAGAGTGAGTTGTAACTTTCATTTATAATGCTTGTGTTTAAGTCTTATCTTCTTCATGCAAATGCTGTATTTAAAAATAACAGCATTTTTCAATAAATGTAATCATGTTTTTATGAAAAATAAAACTAAAATCACACCTATTTTATTGACTGAAACCTCCCATGGATTGCTTTGAAAATATCGTAACAATCAGAACTTAAAATGGAGGTCTTAGATAGGAACAGGGCAACAGTTTTAAGTTTAGATAAAGAATTCATGAATTTATTTTAATTAATTAATTTTGTACCTATTCTATTAATAAATTCACTAAGTAAAATTGAAACAATTAAATCTCCATTCATTTATTTAAAATAATTAAATAAAATATTTCTTTACAAATTTGTTACTATTTGTATAATACATCCACTGTAAATTTGTCTTGTTTCATATTTTGTCTCTTGCTTCACTTTTCAAACTGAACAAACCACTTATGCTTTTTATGGGTGGATAAAACTTTGAAAATGTGTTTTTTGAAGGACACAATTTTTGTTTTAACCAGATATAAAGTCCAATCTTTCTTTGTAATATAATTCACTTCAGAAGTGTAATCTGGAGCCAGTAATTTGGGAAAATTATTTTTATTAATACTTTCCTTGCCAGCAAAATTATCATTTTTTAATTGATTATTTGTTCTTAGTCAAAATAAGTTTTATGCTCAAGTCTACTTATGTAGCTACCAGAAATTATCAAAACTATGATTTTTCAATCTAAACTTCAGCACTTAATCAAATGGTGGTAATTTTTCAACCTAAACTTGAGTATCAGTAGAGCCTGTGTAAACATTTTGAATTAAATGTTACTTATCCCATTGTAAATTTACTTCTGATTGCATGCATCTGTGTAGAAAATAAAATTGCTTCACAACTGCCTTTTATTTACTATAGTTTATTTTGTCTGAAAAAGAAGATTTAAAAATGTCAATTTTATCATTTATAATAATTATGTAGAATTAAATAAAATTTAAATTAAAACCTGTTGACTGTTTTGAAGTAATGCTTTCAATTTCATTAAATTTTGGTTTATTAAATAATGGAAGTAATCATGATTCAAGCAAATGCATTTCAGTAACTTGGGCTTGGAAATACTTTTTTTTATAACAGGTTGATTTTAAAAACCCTTTCCTACCAAAAGAAAATAAATAAGAAAATTGTATCACTTTTTGTTTTGTCCACAAAAGACTCTTGGAATTGTATAAAAATGTGAGAATTGACGAAAAATTTTATTTTAACTAAATATATATTATGTACTCTTATGATCAGGATCCAGAAATAATTCATCTTCCTAACCATAACAACCACTGAGCTATACATTTAGCAGTGATAACAGTACATATTCTTTTGTAATGCTAAACATAGACAATAAATGATAAAATATGATTCATGTTCACCCACTGAACTATACCATTAGCATTGATATTAGTGCATGTGCATAATGTTAAATATAGACAATAAATTATAAGGTGTGATTCATGTTAAGTATATTCACGTACTTGGTGAGATGTTTTCAAAAGTTGTCTACATTCTAGACATCATAAAATGGAGATTGGTATATAAATGGTGAACTTTATATACTTTGTTAGAAGAAACAGTTCTCAAATGGAAGAGATAGTTAAATGTTGGGAGGGTTGTAAATGGGAGATTTCACTGTATAAAAAAAAAAATTACTAATTTGTGTAGGAACATTTTTTTTAATCAAACCTTTTATCTGTGTTACTACCTTTCTATCTCTTTTTCTGTCTATATATCTCTCTATCTGTCTATCTTTCTATCTATCGATTGATCTATCTATCTATCTGTCTATCTATCTATCTATCTATCTATCAGTCTGTCTGTCTGTCTTGCTCTATCTGTAATTTAAATTTAGAAAGAGAGAGTCTCATGATGTTTGAAAAGAAATTACACCTTTATTTCCTATACATATATTTGTACAATAAAATTAAAAATAACTCGTTTCTAAAAATACCATCCTTGGATTTTGTTGTTATAGTTAATTAAACAACTATAATTAAAATTATTCCAGTTTTTAAATCTCACTGCAGTTTTATGTACAAAAAAAATCACACCTGATTTAGGCAAGTACCACCTGCTTTGGGTTACAATTAAAAAATAAATCACACCTAATTTATAGAAATGCCACCTGTCTGGGGTTAAAATTTACAAATAAATTAAATCTGTTTTGTTTAAATAGCATCATTTTATGTATATTTGTGCATTTGTGTGTGCATGATTTTATATATTTTATAAATCACTAGTTTTGTGAAAAAATCATGCCTGTTTGGGTACATCACATTTTTCCATTTCAGCACACTGTCTGAAACACTTGTAGGGAACACTGCATTGCTTCCCTTCTACAGTTATTACCGACAGATCTTGGCAGACACTCTTCTTCGTGATCGCCTTGACCTTAATTCCACAGGTACCCTTTTCACTTGTTCTGAATCTAACTTCAAATGGGGTAACTGAAGGTGTATTTTAAATTGTAATAGTCGGCCTTTGGATTATTGGTATTTTTAAGAGCCTAAGAAATGAGCATTTGGTCTGATAATTTTATTAATTTTTTTTATTAATTGCTTTTGAATTTATTAATTAGTTCTAGGCATGTTTATAAGTTCCATGACATTTAAATTGCTTTCATCAAATGTATGTAGAAAAAATCATATGTATATTAATTTAATAAAGTCCAGCTGATTTAGTTTCTTCCACTAACAATTTAATTGCTGAAGTTTTACATCAAAATGTAGGTTTGTACTGAGAAAAGTGATTGATCCTGTTCTGTCCCTTCAATTTATTGACTCTGTCATGTGATGTTTACGACAAATCTTGACCCAGAGTCAAGGTATCCTTTCACACCTGCTCATTCACAAAATGGAAAACATGCCACATTATCCCACCTGAGGCTAAAATCTCTAACTTTCCATTTTTCCATTGATAACTGACCAGGGTCTTGGCCTACTACTGAGCAAGGACAAATTTACAAGCAAAAATATATGTATTAGTTCATTTCCATTTGATCTGTGCTGTATCTTAACTGAAAAACACCTGGTCTCCCTCTACTTGTGGCTTGGATAAATTCAGCTAACATTTATACGTTATTTATATTTTTCATATCAACACTCTTTTTGCATCTAGAGATGAGACTGGGCAAAGTTTTAAATCCTTGGTCTTCCAAGACAGTTTCTCCAACCAGGATAGTCTCTCTCTTATAGCTTTCTTCAGGTCAGAGAGGTGAATAAGCATACTGTTAGAGCATGCTTTGGAAACTCTTTGAGAATTGCCATCCAGACAAGACCTACTCAGACAGCCTTAAGCCTCAGTCTTGCACCAAATACAGACTATTAGCATTACATATGTGGATCTTTGCTAAGGAAGTCATTCAGTAATTTGGATAGACCATACTTCACACCAGGATTCGGGTGTATCTGGTGAAATGGAATGTTTCTTGTCTGTAGAGGGTTTGCTCTCTTTACTGTTTCTTTTGCTGCCTTAGCCAATTTCTTCCGACTTTGAGGTTTTAATATTACATATCTTGACTTTCTGATGAACTTAGACATTTTTATAGTCCTTCCATAACTATTGATAAAGATCTATCAGATATGCTGGCTAATTTGGAAATGGAGATCTGTCTCATTTTTCCCTTCCTGAAATCTAGGAATAGTTTTAAACAATTTACATTCTAGTCTTTACTTTTACTGAACCAGTGAAAACTTATCATTTTAAAACCCTAACTTTTAAAACCTTCCCCCCATTTTAATCTAATTGTATGATGGAAAATAGAATTTTTCTAAGCAAATGGACCCTCACAGCTCTTCATTCTTTCATATCCTCATTCTTTCGGGTTCTAAGGACATCACTCACTTAGGTAAGTTCTTTATTGTTATCTCCCCTGAAACATTAGGGGCTGATGTTTGTTAGCATGTAGAACTGTGACTCCTCATATAAGCTCATCTTTAAGTGTTGATGAAAAACTTATCTTACTTTGAAAAATTCCACTTTTGTTTCAGAACTAATTCACAGTCCTTTTTTGGCATTGTTTCCAACAGTAGCTGAACAGTTGGACTTAATGAAGATGTTGAGGGTATAAATGTCATTTATTTGATTTTATATTGAATAAAATTGTGAAATATTCATCTATATATTAGTGCAAAAGTAGAATGTAGATATGCAATATATTTCTGCCTTCATGTTATGCCTTTTCATTAGCTGCTATTGACCAGTGTTCAAAAATGAAGTAAGATTAATAATACAAGTCTGTTTTTGTAAAAAAAAAAAAAAAAAATCTAGATATCTTCTTAGTTATTAGAGAAAGAAATAAGTCTATAAATAAATTGAATAAAAACTAGTCTGTATGTGGAGTGGCAATCTATTTATGAGTATTTTCTTATAGGTATTTATGATGTATTCACCAGAGTATTTGTTAAGTATTTCATTGAGATTTTCTTTTCTTTTCCAAAAATTACAAAAATCATACAAAGACTTGTGTCTTCTATTAATGAGAGAATGAACTCATAAGTTGCTGTCTTTTTTCTGAAGATTGCAATAAATATCTTACACTCTTTTTTTTTCCAGACAGCTTGGATAGGAAAATTACAACAAATTAAAAAGACAGAAAAGGTAAAGTTTTCTGTATGTGCCATTGTTCTTATTAAAATATATATGTAAACTGCCATTGTTTTTATTGATATGGATATATATACACTTAAATATTTTGTTGTTTAAAAATATTGATTTAATATATTTTATATCTGATTAGGTGGATGAAAGTGTTTTTTTAATTTATATTTGCTTCAGTAGTTTTGTTGTTTTGCACTTGGAGGTTTTCTGAAAATTAGTTGACTACGTACACTTCAGGTAATTATTTTAGTATGGGTATTATTTTATTAAAATAATCAGTTAGTTGTAAATTCTTCATAAATGTTTAATACAAATTGGTAATTTGTAATCATCATTATCATATGTTTGTTTGAAATTGTTAATACTTACACAAGTCTTAAAACAATCAGGTAAAATAAAAATTGAGATGTATTTCTTTTAATCTGAAAGTTGGTATGCTGTCCCTGAATTTTGGCAGTTCACATTCTTTATGATGATAAAGAACTCACTTGTTACTTGATATATTAGTCATTCTGGGCTATATCTAACATTTGAGAATAATAGTTTTCAAACATAGGAAACCATCTATTTAGTCTCATAGGATATTATTGTATTGAAAAGTATTTGAAATTGGGCAAAGGAACTGTAGTAGCATGATGGATCCAGTTTAAAGCATTTTAAATAAATAAAATAGCATTTGAAAACTGATTTAATGTAGAAAATATGGACATAAACCTTGATCTGCTTGGTCAGCAATAATCACATATTATTGTGAGTGTGTGTTCTGGTTTGTGATTCAAAAACTGACTAAATGTTTCTGCTGTGTCACAATAAATATATATTTCATGTTCTTTAAAAAGTAACTATCATTAATTGTTGATTAACACTTTTGTAATTATCAACACAAGCTGACTCTAAAAGTGTCCATGTGATTTGGGGGGGGGGGGGGAATCTAAACTTAAACTCAAGCATAATTATTACTGGATTCCTCTTTTTATCACCATACCTTAAAATGACCCATTTTAAATGCACAGAGATCTTTTATGTCTCATAACAAAGATATTTATTCATTTTGGAGTCATCTTTTATGTTTTTTAAACAGAAGTTTATTCATTATAAAGTTATTGCTTATGTCTCATAACAAAAATATTTATTCATCCATGGAGTCATGTTTTATGTCGCATAATAAATGCATGTCTTATTTAACAGCGAATAGTCTTATTCATCTGTGAAGTTAGTGCTATTAATTTGTAAAATGACGATCAGTTGGTGTCAGTATTCATATGTTGTTTTTCCTGCATTTCTATGAGCTTTTAAAAACAAGACTTTGGAAATAAAGAAGTATTAATATTCATGTATTGCTTTTCCTGAAAAGAGGTGCCAGTATTCATAAATTGTTTTCTCTTGCATTTGTAAGAGCTAATTCAACCCTAAAAATCAGTGCCAGTGTTAAAATATTGTTTTTTCTACACTTGTATTGTCATATACCACATGCATTTATTAATAACCTTGTAATGAAGAGCTCACACATCTTTTATTTTCATATCGCACTACAAAGATGATGATTGTTTTTCCCTTCATACAATCATAAAGAAGTATAAAGGTTCCCAGTACATACAAGCAAGGCCCACATCTTTTGAGGGGAGGTAAATCATAGAGAGCATACTCAGTAGCAGGTCTTTGGGTGATGTCCCTATATTACCATTTATCACTTGGTATGGGGATGCCAGCTTTCTCTTACATTGTTTGGATAGTAACTTTAATTTTTTCACTCCTGATAGCCACTTTTCTGTTGCCAAGCTAAGACAATTTTTGACTCTATAACTACTAGTATGCATCTGTGTGTTTCAGTCTTTTAGTTTAGTGAAAACTTGGCTAGATGAGTTTAATATATTGGAAATAACAGCAACTGATGCTGTTGAACCTTGCCTTTTACAGGATTAGTATTGTGAAATATCACCCCTGCTACTGCCCTCACAAAAAAGACAGCATCTCTTGATAGGTAAAAAAAATGCAGGCACCATTTGTCACACAGTATTCTTCCTCCTTTTTTCAGTCAGCAAGACTCTTTGCCACACAAGAAAAAGGCCTTACCATACTTGAAGTGCTTACTGACTATGATTCATCTTTAGTCATCACTGATTTATCTTTAGTCAACACCATTGTCTGATTCATCTTTAGTCATCACCACTAAATGATTCATCTTTAGTCATCACTGATTTTATCTTTAGTCATCACCACTGTCTGATTCATCTTTAGTCATCACCACTATATGATTCATCTTTTGTCATCACTGACTTATTCATCTTCAGTCATCATTGACTGATTCATCTTTAGTCATCACCACTGTCTTGATTCATCTTTAGCCATACCACTTTCTGATTTATCTTTAATTATCACTACTGAGTTGATTCATCTTTAATTATCACTACTGATTTATTTTTAGTCATCACCATTGTCTGATTTATCTTTAGTCATCACCACTGTCCTGATTCATCTTAGTTATCACTATCGTCTGATTTATCTTTATTCATCACCACTCTGATTCATCTTTAGTGATCACCACTGTCTGATTCATCTTTAGTCATCACTGAATGATTAACGTTTAGTATCACTGACTGATTCATCTTCAGTCATCTCCACTGACTGATTTTGCTGCCTATTCTTCACAACACATCTCTTTAAGGCTTGCTGCCTACTCTTCATAACACACAGCTCCTTAAAGCTTATTGCCCATTCTTCACACTATATTCTGTGTTTTTATGCTATATGGAAGAATATTCTGCTTGATTTATTTTTTGATTGATTTCTGCTTAACTTACACTTTTAAAGTGAGTTATTTCAAAGACCTGAGTATTTTCCTAGTGCCAGCATAACTGTGATTTATAATGCATCATCTTGTTGCAGATTTGCAACATTGTTAAGTCATGATACTTATTAGTTATAATATACATCTCGCAGCCAATTTCCTATGTAGCCTGTACTCTTGCTGGAAGTTTCACAAAGAAAGGGAAACTATTAATGAAAATAATCCCATTACATAATATGCCCATATATTTTTTTTAACTTTAAAAGTATTGTCTTTCCTTTAACTTAAAGATTGTATATAAGTGGAAATGTCCAAAAATTGTACATTTGTTTTCTGATATCATTAATTTTTTCTTTTTTCCTATTTACTCTATTTCACTTTTTATTTTAAATTGTAGTCTTCTTGTAGATTTAAAATTTAGTCTCTATTATTTTTTTTTAATTTATTTCTTTTGATATTTAGTTTATGCAAATAACATTCATTCCTTTCTTTAGACTCCATTGTGGTCTGGTGGAAATAACGAAAGGGTAAATGCCTGAAAGTATTAAATATTTATGCATCATCTTTTGAATTACTGGTGAACAATTAATACACCTTATAGAATGATCAAATAGTGTGTTTTTTAAGTTAGTTCATGAGTTACTTTTGTTAAAATCTGCAAGTTTCATTTGCTCACTGCAGAAAATACTGCCAGTGGAAAAAATATCAATTTTAACAAAAAGACCAGAAATAGATATCAGTATTCTCTTGATTTAAATCTTTTATAAGGCGATGAAGATATAATTTGTGTTTGCTACTGCTGTCCTCATGAAGTATATTTCATTTTTAAGATGGGCCTATGGGCTGCTTTACATACAAGAGCAGACATATTTTTTCCTTCCACTACATCGGTAGTGTGTAGATAATCTGAAACAGTTTTAGCTGTTCATATCATTCCATTTACCTTTTATATAAGTTAAAGCTTTTGTGTGTATCTAATTGTTCACTGGCAGAGTTGAATTTGCTTTGTGTGATTGTGTCTGTGATGTTTCCATACACCACTCATTCCTTAATGTTTTCCCATAATGGTACTTGGGATTTCTTCTCATTAAGGTCTTTTGTTTTATTTTTTGCATTTTAGAAAATAATTCTGATCTTAAAAAAAAATGTTTTTGGTTGTCATTAATACTTAGATATATAACAAAATTGGTCTCTAGTACTTGTCTCAGGATTGATGTTTCTGAATTTGATTCTTTTTTTTTAAGGAAAATTTCAAATTATTTTTACAATTTCCAGATGAATGATCTAGTTTAAATAATTATTTTTAAAATTATACAGTAGAGTATCAATTATCTTATCTCTGGATGGTCCAATAAGTGAAAAGTTACCATTAAGAGAATATAGTAACATTAATTACATCATGGATTTCACTCCCCATACATTGTACTTGCCTGTTTACTAAACCATCGAAAGTTTTGCTGCCATATTAGTGTTATTTATAGCATTTAAATATACAACATACTGAGTAAATTATTTAATATTTCTTCTCTTGTATACAATTTGCTGTTTATTTTTTTAATATTTCTATTACATATACAACATACAGTTTATTTTTTTTTAATATTCCTATTACATCAGCATCCTACTGTTTAACTTTTTAATATTTCCCTTAATAATTAGCACTAACATTAACTGTAGTTTCTGAATGGTAGAATTTGTAGTATAAAATTAATATTTACTGTTTTTCTAAGATTTATTAAATACCAATAAACCAATAAGAAAGTAATAATAAGATTATTATTTTTGCAAGCTGCAGTAATATTTATTTAAAAACTGATTGACATTTTCATAAGAATTAAGTCTTTAATGAAATGCTTATCTTTCTTTAATTCCTATTCAATAATATGATATTAAGCATATATACAATTAATCTGGCTCATTACAGACTGAGATTTGATTATACTGATGGTCACATAACTCAAGCCAGTCTACTGATATACATGAAACTGATTTCCACACACACAGACACACTATGTGTAACACTCATCACAAAATAATCTAAGGCCAACAACTGAGACTATTATATTAGTTTACTGTACAGTAAATCTTTTGTTTCTTTTGTTGAACTTATTAATTTGTCAGCTTTTCATTCAAAATTTTTAGAATTCTGAAATCAGTATTCACAGATTTACTCTTAATAATGCTATTTGTATTCATTTCAAATATGCAGTGGTTCTTCTCCCCACTTATAAGTCTTGTATTTATTTCAGATATTCTTCCATCTGCGCTTTTTTTAATTAATCTTTCCCACAATTTTTTTTTTTTTTCATTTATTCATCTCTCTGCACTTGAGTTATTCTGTCATCTTCAGCCCTGCATATATCCTATCATCTTCATATCTATGTAAATTTATTCATTCTTCTTTTTTTTTCCTTTTTTTTCTTCCCCTTATTGTGTACTTGCAACATATATTGTATATTTTTCCTTCGTGCTTAGGACATGCAGGTGAGTATAATTTTCAGAAATGTTAATTTTACATGACTTTATTGATAATTCTTATACTGTTAAATTGTTTATCAAATTTATTTTTTCTTTTAAAATAAAATCACAAAGTTTATTATTTATTACTATTAATGGTTTTTAGTTTTAACTTTTGTTTACTGCTCTTTGTTCAAAAGACAAATATAATTACAAAGTTTATTTTCTATAAGTTTTCAATAAAAATAAATGCTAGTATTAATACTGTTTACATCTGTTTATTCTAAAGATAAATTTACAAGTCTTCATTTCAGCAGTTGACATAATTTTGCTCAATGAGCAAACTGTAGGCCGCTAAGAGTTATCTCCTCTTAGATATGTATGAAAATTATGTTTATTCTTGGAAATACACATTTCAGCTAAAATTGTCTTGAAGTTTTATTTAACATTGAATTTCATTCTTGTTATATACCTCAGTATTCATTAACACCTTATGCCATTTGTATGATAATTATAATTGTAACACTAAACTTTTTCTTATAAATTGCTTATGTTTTCACCTGTATGATTACTTAGAAAATCTAAATCCTAAGACAGTATACTATTGCAAATGCTGCTCCCTGGTTGTCAATAAAATCAGAGTGTTTGCAGAACTGGAATCTTTTGATCTGATTTTTTTTAAATGTATAATTTTTTTCCACAATATACTGTAATGCTGATCATAAAGAAATATTGGCCTTTACCATTAGTGTGGTGCAACCTGTGTTCTTACATGCAGAAAAATGTCAACAATCCATTTTAATTATCTATCATTTATTGAAGGACAACTTTCTTCAAAGAAGCTTTTATCTTTTTCTGCCCTTGCAGTTTAGAGATTGTTTTAAAAATAATGAACTAGGTGCATTGATATTAACATTTACATATTTAAGTATATATATATATATAAGTAATTCAGATTTGCCTTAAGTTTTATATCACATTAAGTTAAAATATGTCTCTCTCTTATGCATATTTTGAAGTTACACTCTTCCCTCATTTATAATTCCATATTTTATATTTAATTTATTGTTTCAATTTAATTCCGATAGTTGTATTAAAAAATATATCTTTACACTAAACTGCTTGCTTCTTTACTAAGCATGTCGCCATCATCTGTAAATGAGATCCATCAAAGACCCCTTCCTAATCTCAAAGACACAACAGATTCATCTCTCCTTTAGTTGACAGACACCATAAACCAGTTCTATTTTTAGCTCACTGACACATCATCACCATTATTTTTCAAAAATACATTACCATCTCATTTACTACCTATCTCAAATCACCATGCATATCAAAGACATTACCAACATGAGTATCTATCTCTCATCTCTTATAATCATCCATTTCCAAGACAATACTAGCATATCACTACCCATCTCTCATTAACATCAACTAACTTCATCACTGTCATTTCTTTTTTTTCTCAGAGGCACATCCACCCATCTCACATACACTTCCACCTACCTTTGTCTCAAAGACACATCACATGCATTCAACCACCACTTCAATGCATCCTTGTAATCTATATCTGAATCTAAAAAAATTCACTATCATATCTCTCATATTGCAGAGACACATCACAAACATCCATCTCAAAATCACATCACTAACACATCAGTGGAATCCACTTTTCTGCCTCAAAAGTATAATGCAGGGAATGTGTAATAAATGTGAATGAAATGTTTGTATCATACAGCGGGATGAAGAGGTCATTAAAGACACATTTCGAAGTGTTTTTATGGAGACAGTATACCCTCTGTATCATGTTGTGACCTTGCCACCATATCGCCCTGGAGATAATGAAAATGAGCAGGTATATCTTGAAATCTTGGTTATAACCATTGCTGACAAAAAATGTAGTATGCCTAGATTTTAAAATAAAGTAAAATTCACTTAATTTGAATCATAGTTAATTTTGAGAATTCAGAACTTTGGTTGATTCTAAAAATAATTAAAAGACTTATTATTTTTACAATAATCCCACCTAAAACAAACAATGATTCAAGTGATTGAATCATTTCCATATCAGACCAAATTGAGAACAAACTTAATGCATACTCACAGCAAGTTACCCTCTCAGAGTCCCAGCACAGTAGTTCAATGTACAACATACAGGGTGCCTTCTCAAAGGCCTCAACACAATTCTCCATTGGCAGAAGAATTAAATCATTGAGACATCCTTAAGAAGGAAATCATTCAAACATCATGAAGAGTGAATAAACATTTAGACATAATTAAGAATGAAACATATAGACATTATTAAGAGTAAAAAGTATCATTAAGAATAAAAGTATTCTGACATTATTTAAAATGAGAGCATGCAGATCTCATTAAAAATGACAAAATTCAGATATTGTTGACAATTATACAAGAAAAAGAAAACTATCCCCCATCCCACACCATATTGTGCTTTTGTGATTCTGGGCAGACTTTACACTGCACACTATTTGAACACTTGGTAAATTTGGGAAAGAATGAGGGGGAAAAAAGCTTATTTACAAAATATTGTTTTAACTATATATCAAAGATTGATGAAATAAGAACATATGTGTTTGCACCTGTCTGATAATGATACTGATTTGTAATTATAGAAAAATTCAGAAGATACTGTTTAAAATAAATATGAGTCTTTTTTTTCCCTTCCACTTAATTGTTAATAACAACAAAACAAACAAGCATACAAAAAGTATTTCAAAAGATTGAACAAAAATATCTGTATTTTAGCCAACTAAAAATCAATGTTGGCCTATTTAAGACTGATGACACTCTCAAAAGTATTAAACAGATATCATTTACAACTAAAACATTGCTGAGGTTTCTCAACTTAGTTAAAAACAAACAATACCAACATAATATATAAATCATAAAGAAGATTGATTAATGTTTTACTACATATGAATCATGAAGAGGACTGATCAGTGTTAAAAATAAATACAACAATAAATAATTTTGAGGAAGATTGATTAGAAATAAATAACAATGATAAATAATTTTGAGGAAGATTGATTAGAAATAAATACAATAAATAATTTTGAGAATATTGATTAGAAATAAATACTGACTTATTAAATTATAATTATTCATAATGCTTTCATATGTACATGTTTTATAAATATGTCATTTACAACAATCACAGTTACCACTTCTGGATTAAAAAAGAAATTCATTTGATTGAAACTATTTCACTAGGTCTGTGCACTTTGAACATTAGCACCAGGTTTTACAAAATCACATGTTATTGTGTTTGCTTTTTTCTATGAGATAACAAGAAACTTTAATTATTTAATTGCTTTAATTCCCATAAAATGTGCTGGTGCATCTTTCATAAAAAATAGATCTTGTGAATAACATTTTTTTTTTTAAGGGAAAACACACACACACACACACACACACACACACACACACACACACACACACACACACACACACACACACACACACACAAAGCACAGCACAGGCTAAGTCATGAATGCTTATATATACTACATCTATGGCAGGCCAGGAGAGAGGAGGTGAACAAGTTTCGGGAACTGAAACAACAGAGACAATCAGCTCTGGCAGTCCTTCTGTCAACTGATATCATGTTTGAGGCATTTGACATGAATGAAGTCATTTTTGATGTTCTTGGTCCCCATTGCCTATCTTAACCTGTGAATGTGAGTTTATGATTCAATGACATGTTATTTTATTTCATTTTAATTTTAGGATTAGTATGATTTATATTTGACAGACATTTTTAATATTAAATATAAAACTTAATGGCACAAATTGTAGGCAGTCATTTTAAAAGTGTAAATTTTATATTGTTGTCTTTATTTTCTATAAAACTCAGATCATGGAAGCTATTTTTAAATGGTTTATAACAAGAGCATTAAAATTGGATCATGTCACTTTGATAAGGAAAACATTTTTTATATTCTGGTACTTTCAGAGGGCAGTCATGATATCTATTAATCTTAATAGAGCAACTACAAGAGATATAGTTCTCAGAAGGTAATAGTCATAATTTCCTTGGTTCTTAACAGGCAGTCATATCAATTGCTCCCCTAGTTAGTCATTTACATGGCTCACAAAGGTAGTAATAAATGTCTATGCTTGTTAGAGGGCAGTCATAATATCTATCTATCCCTGAGTCTTGTTGACCATTGGGGCACCACTGATGACCTGACAACCAGTTTCCTCCATTCCATTCTGTTCTCTGCTAATCTTACTGTATTGCTCAGTTTAGTCATAATATCAATGGATTTCAAAGGTAGTCATGATGTCCATGCTTGTTAAAGGGTAGTCATAATATGAATGGTTTTCAAAAGTAGACATGATATCTATACCTGCCAAAGGGCATACTATCCATGCTTGTCAGAAGGCAGTCATGATATCAAAGGTAGTCGTAATATCCATGATTTTCACAGGGTAGTCATGACAACCATTGCTTCTAAGAAATAGTTATGGTAACTATTGTTCTCTATGGGTAATCATTTACATAGCTCACCAGTGGTAGTCATGATATCTGTGCTTGTCAACAGGTAATCATAATATTAATAGTTTTCAAAGGTAGTCATGATACCCATGCTTGGCAAAAGGTAGTCATAATATTAATTCTCGTCAAAGGGCAGCTGTAATATCCATGCTTGTCAAAAGACAGTTGTCAGTGGTTTTCAAAGGTAGTCATAATATCTATGATTGTTAAAGGATAGTTATAATATCCATGATTGTCAAAGGGCAATCATAATATCAGTGGATTTTAAAGGTAGTCATAATATCGATGATTTTCACAGGATAGTCATGATATCCTTGGTTCTTAAGAAGCAGTTGTGGTAACCATTGCTTTCCAAGTGTAGTCATTTTCATGGCTCACCAAGGGTAGTCATAACATTCATGCTTGTCGAAGGGTAATCTATGACTATTGATAGATAGTCATGATAGCTATTTTTCTCAAAGGGTATGCGTTTGCTTGGCTAACAAAGAGTTGTCATAATATTCAAGGTTCACAAAGCGTTGTCATTATATTCATGGTTCTCAAAAAAGCAGTCATGTCCAGAGCTGTCAAAAGACAGTTATATATAACAACAATGATTTTAAAAGAGCACAGTCATAATATTGCTTGACAAGGGCAGCTATATCCATGAATATTTTTTAACTTATTTTGGCTTGTTAGATGTAAAACATTTCTTGTTCTATAATTATATATGCTTTATATTTTAATTTTGCTTATTTCATTTGTTTTATATTGTCTGTAAAATATTTGCATGTGCTAAAGTGCTTAGAGTTTTTAAAGATTAAGATTGTAAATCATTATAATACTAAAACATAAAAAAATGCTTTTTAATCAGTAGCAGTAATAAAACCAAATTTTAAAAAAGCTCTATGATTAGTAGCAGTATAAAACTTATAAAACTCTATGACCAATAGCAGTATTAAAATTAATTTAATAAAAGCTCTTTGATCAGTAGCAGTAATAAAACTTAATATGAAGCTTTATGATCAGTAGCAGTATTAAAACATATAAAGCTTTATGATCAGTAGCAGTATTAAAACATATAAAGCTTTATGATCAGTAGCAGTATTAAAACTTAATTTAAAAAAAAACAAAGCTCTATGATCAGTAGCAATAATAAAACTTAGCATAAAGCTTTATGATCAGTAGCAGTATTAAAACTTAATAAAAAGCTTTATGATCAGTAGCAGTAATAAAATTAATTTTAAAAAGCTCTATCATCAGTAGTGGCAATAACAGTAGTAGGTCTCTAAGAGTACTTTGTCCATGGTTATAAAATTATTCTCAGAAAGCATCCATGGCTCTCAAAGGACAGGGTTGACCAATATACTCAGTAAAATAATGAAATTCTTGTCCCTGTTCTTTCAGCTAACATTTAAAATAATAAAACCATAATTAACTGGAATGTTTTTAGTGCTAATTTTTAATAACAAATTAGGACATAAACTCCAACAGATCAGGTCTTCTTTGCATGCATAATTATTTGACTGATAAATATAACTACTAAGAAGTGTCCTTATGTTTTATAATGGTGTACTGTCCAAGCTTGAAATTATATAAATATGTTTCACATGTTCATTAATTCTTCTGCTTATTGATTCTAGGGACTAGAAAATTAAACCTCATGGGTTCTGCTGAAACTTCAGCACTGGATTTTGGCAAAATGGAACATCTGCATCTCAGTTCTGCAGTGTTCATTTTACACTGTAGAAGTCCAAACCGTCCATAATAAAGTTGATATATATGTAAATGACAGTGTGTTTTTTCAGAACTATATTAAATGATGTTCATTGTATTTTATTGTAAATACTCATGATTGCCAAATATGCGTCAAAATTGTTTTAACAGTATGCCCTATTTTTATTTTGAAACTTTGTGCTGTACTTATCATGTTGTAGTACATATTAGTTTACAACAACCTATCCATTGATCATAACACCCTATCTACTCATATGTTCTCAAGACAGAGCAGATTGTAAATAGCAAATAGTATGGCCAGTTTGTCTCAACCATACATTCATCAAAGGCTGTGAGACTTGATTGTATATGGTCATAGCTATAGTCTTAAAGCATTCACTGTTGCTTTGCTCATTCATCACATTGTAGAATCTTTTTGGAAAATAAAAATTATGTTGTAAATAAAACAAATCATTTACAGGATGAATTTGTGCATATTTTTGTTTATTAAAAATGGTATTGATCGTTTCACAGCATGCACTGTTGTTGATGGAAAAAATATATTGATAATTTGTGTAATATTTAAATTAAAACAACCCATAACTCCTCATATAAATAAAGTAATTTATCAGATTTCTTTTTTATATTTATAGTAATATTTTTGTGTTAGAGACGCACTGAATTATTTCTGAGATATATGATATTGAAACTATTAAAGAAAGAAATGTTTACTGTCGTTATCAGATTTTAAGTTCTAATTTTATGTTTTTACTTAATTTAAAATTTAATATAGTTTTAATGCACTGCCAAATATTAAAATACAGTTTATTTTTTCATCATAAATAATGTCTATTCTAATTAGATTATTTTTTAAATAAAAAACTTTGTGTTAAATTCTTGAATGTTTTGGCAAGATAACTTATTTGCAGTTTATATTCTTGTTGTTTTATGGTATATTATTGCCTGAAGGGTTTGTTGTGTGAATGTGTTCATGTGTTCTTGCTGTCATGTTCGACTTAAGGTATGTTGTTATTATGGCATATTGTATCAAGTATTGAATGTGTGGATATATTGTTTCCATCATCACGTCATGTTCCCCTCATGAAGTGTTCTAGTTTTGAATGTGTTGAGGTATGGCATATTGTATTAGGTGGCTTGGCATGTGACACCAACACCACTTAGTTAATGGATATGATTATTATTAATTAATTAATCATCCATAACTAATTACAAGTGATGAGAATTTTAATTTATTTTATTAATGATCCTCCAGCAGACACCACTGGTCTCTCTCACTTGGCAGATATGCAGGTGCTGTAAATGTTTTCTCTCTTCCACAACATTAAAGATAAACATTTATGGTCACACAATCTTTCCATAAGTGGAAAACTTCTTACTAAAGGAGAAGACAAATCCATCTTTAATCTACATTTAGCGAGCCCCATTCTACCCACATTTTTCTCCAACATTAAAGTTATCAATATATATTTTTTTAAAAGTCAGTAAGCTGCAAGGCAGCAGGGGACTCATGGATGGTGGAGTCATCTATATCCCGTGCAGATATGAACATCTGTCCACTGGAAATGAGGAGGAGTTAGCTCATTTGGTGACAAAACTGGACAGGACAGCTACTGCTTTTGGTATGGAAATCAGTGCAGAGAAGACCAAATTGAAGACCAACAACACCACTGGCATTGGCACTGATATCATGGTTGGTGATCAGAAACTGGAAGCAGTTAATAAATTCAAGTACTTAGGAGCCATCATGACAGACAAGGGATCAAAACCAGAAATACTGTCCAGAATTGTGCTGACAATAACAGCAATGGCAAGGCTGAAGACAGTTTGGAAAGACAGAAACACCTCAGTCAGCTCAAAGATCAGACTGGTGCACTCCTTGGTTGTATATGTGTTCTTATATGCATATGAGTCATGGACCCTCACAGCGGATCTCGAAAGGAAACATCATCTATGACTTCAGTAAAATAAAAGGGAATCAAATAAATTCAATATATGTACTCAACACATGATCTATGTGTAAGTCAACTAAATGGGGGGTACTGTTGATTGCACTCAATATATCCATGGATTAGCCTTGGTGATGGATTTAATCAGAACTAATTAATTAAATCTTATTTCTTTTTTCAACCGACAAAAGATATTAAAGGTTCAGTTATATTTTTGTTTCGTTTGTTTGCTTTTACAATGCTGGGCATTTCTGCTAGTGTGCTAATAAATTGCTTTTGAAGAACACTAAAAGTGCATATAATTAAAACCCTTTGTGATGACAGAACCCTAGCAATGTGCGCTGTCCACTTCTTCTGAAGATCTGTTGGAGTTAATGGTAAAAACTTAATAGGTACATAAGTGACATAATTCTTCGAATGATTACAATGCTTGGGAGTAGACCTCGCTGACAGTCCCGATATTATGGCAATGAAATTAGAGATCAGAGGTAGATCTCGCTGACAGTCCCGATATTATGGCAGTGAAATTAGTGATTAGAGGTAGACCTTGCTGACAGTCACGATAATGTCAATGAATACAATGTTCTATTGTAGACCTAGCTGACAGTTCCAGAAATGTGACAGCAATAAAAATAAGAACGGCTGAACTGAATAAAACCGAATGCCCCACGGCTTAAGCTGGTCGGACTGCAACCTCTGTAAAAGTGGCAGAGGTCTGTAAACATTTTCAGTAATAAATGAAAGGCAAATAAATTATTTATTCATATTCTTTTTTGTGATCTGAGGGCCAACTTGACCAATTTTCTTCAAGTAACTATGAGTATTATGACCTTCATTAGAAAACAGACACTGTGCCTAAAGCCTATGAAAACTTTAGCAAATACAAATAATTTTGACTAATTTTTTTTTCTTGTATGGTGGTTGTAACAAATATGTATTGCAAAATTACATAGCCGAGGGAGTTTGAAAACCCGAGGCCAAGTTTAATTTGAATGTCAGACGTTAGAATGCTACAATTTTAAAATCACTATTCTTAAGATTTAAAGTAATAAAGTTTGAACTGTTATTATTTGAATTATTATTAATCAAGTTTAAAGTATTATTATGAGTTAATATAGATTTTATCAATTATTAATTTTTAATAAATTCGTGAGTTGGGTAACACGCCACATTGATGAGTTCTTGCTTGCTCACTTAACTGTAAGTCTCATGTTACTTGCATTGTTATAGTAGGAGACCATCCTGACATACATATTCCATGATATTTGATGAGAACACATTTTAAAGTCAAATAAATGTTTCCCATCATAATGTTGAATAGAGAAGAATTAAGGAAAATTCTCAACATTTCCAATGAGATATAATGAATTAATATTACTGACAGCTGATCACTTTGGCTTTTTTTGTCTTTGTACTATCAGCGTCATATGATTTGTTTGTGGTTACTATTGACTATGACATTTTGATGTAATTACGACTTTTTTTTTTAAAATAGGAAAATAGAACAGTTTTTAGACCGTAAGATAGTTTCATATACCATAGGGATGCTTTCGTATGACATTTGTCCACACGTGGTAATACGAGCCATATAAGACAAATGTCTTTCCGTATGCGGAGCCTTTTAGGAGTATTTGCCGACTTGATCAACTTTACCGTAGCGCCCATTTGAGGTGCACTACGTCACTTTTCTTTGATGATTGCAGAAAGATCAAAACTTTATTACCAAGGTTATCTTCCTGAAAATGTTACAATGTTGATACATAAATATCTATACACAAAAGACAGACACACAAATATATATATACACACAAAAGACAGACACACGTATCCTTACACAAACGACACACACACAAAGCACACACGCAGAATGCATCATCCCAAATGACCTGTAACATGGTGTTCATATTATTTTTGCAGAAGCGGACATATGTCGTTTCGAGTAGGCTATAAATTCATAGCACCAAAGTTATCACGTGACATAGTTTGGCTAAAGTTGTTTATACTTATTACCATTCTGAACTCAACTTTAAAAAATAATAATAAATAGGCCTAGATTGTGTTCTATTTTAAAATCTATTTATTGACAGAGCGTACAAGTCAAATTTGCATATAAAATTTACCCTAAAAGTATATTAATGCAGGTGTGAATGGAAATCATCGAAAGTGACTTTTCTGCAGTAACATTATAGCCTACTTTAGTACTTACTAAACACTTTCATGTTTTCTATTGCGTGGAAACATTTATCACTAACATATATGTGTAAAGTTTTTTTCTAAAACAAGTACATTTAGACGTGCCATGATTTAATACTCATTATTATCAAATATATCTACTCCACGATGACTACTATTACTACCGCTACGGTACATAATTAGGTCTTTGTCCTGTTTCATCAAACTTCGCAATTGCTTTACCAAGTTTTTTACTCTTACGAGTATGCAAGGGAAGATAACTCTCTTAGACCTAACCCAACGTAAGAAAAATCAATTACAAAGCCTGTGACAAGCATTCCGCGTTTTAAGCGGAGGTGAAAACGAGTTTTGCTACATTATGAATTGTGAATTCTAGTTGAAAATGTGTTTATAAAAGGTGGACATGGAGAGAAAAGATTCGACTGTTAGGAAAAGAAAAAGTACTAGCGACAAAAGTTGTGAAACAGTAGGTTCTTTACTAACGAGCAAAGAATCAGATGTTCGAGACCGCAGAATTGTGCCAAACCTTTTACCTGGATCGTCTGATAAACACGATCGAGAATTAACGGACCGAACCGAGAGCAAGTTAACACATTCTGAAGCTGAATCAGTCAAGATGAAGGATGTAAGCAAAATGAAATTTTACGAGAGTGGAGACTCTTCACGTAGAAAAGGACACATGAATTTGTCACAGACTTCAGTTTCACCATCGAATGTAGGATCTTGTTTAGTAACAAAGGATGAAAATATTCATGCAGAACCTGAATTGAAAGCTGAAAAAATAATAGACGTTTGTTCCGAAAGAAGCAAAATGGTCACAGCTTCAACTCGGTCCTACTATTTTTGTTTATTTTTGTTTACATTTGCATCTCTTTTGACAAGACTTTTTAAAATTGAGTTACCTGAACATGTTTGGTAAGATGAATTGTTATTATTGCTATAATTATAAATCCAGTAAATATAGTTGTGTTTATTTTAAAATATGTTTGCATTAAAAAATCAAAACAAAACAACAATAGAACATGGTTACATTATTTTGAATTATGCATGCTCGTAGCTTTTTTATTTTTTAAATTTTGATACTGTTTAACAGGAAAAAATCTATTAAATCAGTATTAAAGACAAATTGAAAGAAATATACCTCAACAATCAACAATACAAATAAGATAGATTATCATGTCATAGATGTTTTGATAACATACAGCAAATTTCAAAGTCATAGTTGCAATCAGTATTATAATAAGCAGTTGAAAGTGTTTCTGAAAGAATTTTGATGATACCAATGTACACAAATTGGCCAAGCAACTGCTCTTTTAGATTGTGTGATACTTGACAAATGCAAAACATTGTGTGTGTGTGTGTGTGTGTGTGTGTGTGTGTGTGTGTGTGTACATATGTTTATGTGCATTTGGTCTTTAAATATTTTTGTTCTAAAAATAATATATAATGTTTAGTTTTAGTTATACATTTATATTGTTATATAATATAAGCTGATACTTGAAAGAGAAATTATGCCTGTGGTCCTTCTTGCTTTCATGGTCTATCTTTTTTGATTAATTTGTTGCTATAAAAACAAAACTCCAGATTTATTTATGCAGAATTTTATATCTATTTATTTTAATAATAAATTTTGTTGCACACTATTCTTTTTTAGTATAAAGTAGTTATTACTGCTGAATTTGAATGTGTTGTTTAATTTATAAAAACGTGAAATTATATCATTTGACTTATATTAGAAAAGCATGGTGTAATTTTATTAATATTCAATAAAATAGCCAGTGCTAGGTCATGAAAGTTTTGCAACTCATAAGAATGAAATTGTTATTTGTGATGTAGATACTGTACTTATAATCCATATATGTTGAATGATTAAATCATTAATTTTGATAAGAGAAACATAAATTATAATATGAATGCTAAATGTTTTAGATGGAAATGTATGCTTGTGTGTAAAAGAAAAAGTAATTTTTAAATTAGATTTTACATCATTAGATATGATAAATAAGTAACACATTTTTAACAATATTTTTATTTGTCAAGTTGGGATGAAACACACTTTGGGAAAATGGGAAGCTGGTATATCAACAGGACATTCTTTTTTGATGTACATCCACCTTTGGGAAAGGTAATGAATTTATAAATGATATTATACACATCTGACAGTCATAATGTTATTATAAATATTATTAGTAAACCCCCACATTAATCCCTCCATCGTACGAAATATTATTTAGCATATGCATACAAAATACAATTATTCATGCATAAATGTAATACAATCACACTTCACAGATTCCACTGAGTAATGTAAACATGCTGTATAAGTGCAGAAAGCCAGGAAACTACAGAATAGTTCTTCTGAACATGTGTATGTGTGTCACTGTCAGACTTGCAGAATTTTTGAATAAATTTTCTTTTTAAAAATTATTCTAACCCCATCACCTACTCAACCTAAATCAGATTATATTATAATGTGATTATTTATTAGTCTTAACTAATACTATAGCTGCTGAATTAGTGAAAGATATATGGTGGTTTTTACTGATGAAAGATGCATGATGGAAAGGTAAAAATATACACACATATTTCTTCAGAGTAATACTTCACAAGTTTTGATTTAGTAACAGTATGAATAATACATGCAAGCAGAAATGGCTATGCACACAAACATGTATGATCTCCTAGTCCTAGTCTTCAAAAGTGAAAATTACAAGTAACAATGATGCTTGCATATTTGCAATATTCATGAGACAAGAATTACAAAGTCTCTTTGAGAGTTTTACCTGTTTAACAATAACACTAACAGTCCTAAAAAACATTTAATTTTGCCCATTCCTGTGTAAAAAATATTTAACTAAGCATTTAATTTGACTCAGATCTGCATAATATTAACAGTGCTTAAAGTTGCATTTAATTTAGCCCTGATCAGCATTGTTTTTGTTTCTTGAAAAATAGTTAGGTTACATAAATATTTTATCTGAATAGAAATATGGAATCATAATTTTTCTTTTAAAAAAATATATATTATTTTAGTTTAATTTAGAGATACACAGGTACACACTTTATTTTATTTTAGTTTTTAAATACTTTTAAACACTAAAACTTTTATGCTTTCTATTTCTAATGCTATTTAGTGCATTAATATAATGAAAGTTAATGTGAATATATTATTAGAATAAAACTATAAATAAATTGTTAGCATTATTGAACTTCACATGATTGCAAGTTTAGTGTTAGAATAGAATGTATAATATAAAGAATAAATACCCGATTAAAGACAAAGATAACTGTACTTTGGTTCAGGTGAAAAACATGAAGCCAAGATTAACAAGTTCTGCAACCATTTTCTTTATTAATTATTCACGATGGCTTTCTGTGTTTTGAATTTTTTCCAGCTGTTCTTTCATTTGGATCAATAAAGCTAACCACTATGCATTTTTATTTCTAGTTTTTTCTTTTTAATTCTTTAAAAAATGTGTGTGTGTGTGTGTGTGTGTGTGTGTATGTAATAAAGAATTTATTAATTTTATAAGTGATGTTAATTTGATGAAAGTAGACATGAAAGATATTCTGATTGAAGTAATATAACAATCTAAAGACAATTGAATTTCTTTTTTTTTTTAATTATTATTTTTTAAAATCTTTATGATTGGATTGATTGTTATGCTTAAAAATTTAACTTCAGTCCAGATGTTGATAGTTCTTTGTTGGCTATCAGTATATGGGAAGTATTTTAAGACATTTTTATAATAATAGTGATTGATTGCTTTGCAGTCTCTTATGTCCAGATGTTGAGAGACCTTACTTATTTTTTTTTGGTCTGATGTAATGATAGACTTTAATAGTGTGCTTGCTTGCTATACACTATGTTACTTAATTATTATGTTCAGATCTTGACAGTCCGTGCTGACTCAGTGACATATTATTTGATTATAACAACTGATTGATTGCTGCACATTATCTATGAGTATGACCAGATGTTAATAGATATTGCTGGCTATATGACAGATAACTGATTGATTGCTATTTATTATTTTTATGTCCAGATGTTAATAGATATTGCTGGCTATATGACAGATAACTGATTGATTGCTATTTATTATTTTTATGTCCAGATGTTAATAGATATTGCTGGCTATATGACAGATAACTGATTGATTGCTATTTATTATTTTTATGTCCAGATGTTAATAGATATTGCTGGCTATATGACAGATAACTGATTGATTGCTATACATTATTTTTATGTCCAGATGTTAATAGGTCTTGCTGGCTATATGACAGGATATGAAGGTTCATTTCCTTTTGCCAAGCCTGGAGATGACTATGGAGACACTCACTATGTTGGTATGCGAATGGTGAGGCATCTAATTTTATAACATCTGAATTATGTATCTATGAAAATGATTATTTTATCCAAATGTTTAAAGGGAAGTATAGATTTGGAATTCATAACTGAAAGCAGTAATTAAATGTAAGTTGTTGTTTGTTTTGGTTTTTTGAATTGGCTGCACTTTAATCTTATATGTTTTATTTTATTATTTTGACAAAAGAAAAAGTTTATTGATTTTTAACAAAATTATTTGCATTAAATTAATGATACTGGTAATGTGATTCTATTTCTGTAAAGTATTTATTTCCATGAATGGGAAAAGGCAATAACATTGGGAAAGTTTAGAACAAGAATTAAATAGTCATATGCCAGAGAAATCATACATATTTTTGATCATTAATGATGGTTATTTTAAAACATATCATTGAATCAATTTGTTTTTTGTTATTGGTAATTTGTTAAAAGCAGCAAATCTAAGCATCATGTATGTGCACATTTTTCTTTTCAGTTCTGTGCAGTATTGGGAGCCAGTCTCATACCTCTATCATTCCAGATTGTGTGGCTCTTGACTCATTCTCTTCTTGCTGCTAGTTTAGGGGCAGCATTTATTCTGTTTGGTAAGTTTCTACCTGTTGCTTGATTAAGGAGAATATTTATTCTGTGTGGTAAGTTTCTACCTATTGCTTGATTGTGGACATCATTCATTCTGTGTGGTAAGTTTCTTTCTACCTGTTGCATGATTGTGGACATCATTCATTCTGTGCGGTAAGTTTCTACCTGATGCTTGATTGTGGACATCATTCATTCTGTGCGGTAAGTTTCTACCTATTGCTTGATTGTGGACATCATTCATTCTGTGTGGTAAGTTTCTTTCTACCTGTTGCATGATTGTGGACATCATTCATTCTGTGCGGTAAGTTTCTTTCTACCTGTTGCATGATTGTGGACATCATTCATTCTGTGTGGTGAGTTTCTACCTGATGCTTGATTGTGGACATCATTCATTCTGTGTGGTAAGTTTCTACCTGATGCTTGATTGGGGGCAGAATTTATTTTGTTTGGTAAGTTTATACCTGCTGTTTGATAGGGGACAGCATTTTTCCTGTTTGGTAAGTTTATACCTACTGCTTGATTGTGGACATCATTTATTCTGTGCGGTAAGTTTCTACCTCCTTTTGATAGGGGACAGCATTTTTTCTGTTTGGTAATGTTTATACCTTCTGCTTGGAGACAGCATTTATTTGTTTGATAATTTTATACCTTCTGCTTGATTGGTTTATTCTGTTAGGTAAAGTTTATGCCTGCTGTTTGACTGGGGACAGCATTTATTCTGTTGTAAGTTTATACCAGCTGTTTGATTGGGGGCATCCCTTATTTTGTGTGGTAAGTTTATACTTGTTATTTGATTAGGGGAGCGTATATTCTGTTTAGTAAGTTTATACCTCCTGTTTGATTGGAGACAACATTTATTCTGTATACTGCTACTGTTCACTAAGTTAAAAGCTGCTGTTTGCTTAGCAGCAATGCTTATTCTATTTAATGAGTATACCTGCTATTTTGTTAGCAGCAATGTTTATTCTATTTAATGAGTATACCTGCTATTTTGTTAGCAGCAATGTTTATACTATTTAATGAGTATACCTGCTGTTTATTAGGGAATGTTTATTCTTTTTGGTAATTTCAGGTTTGCTACTGTTATAGGTGACAGTGTTAATTCTGTTTTTGTAATTTTATGCATGCAAAACGTTTATTGTTTGGTAAATACCTATTGTTTATGAACAGGATTTATTTTATTTAATTGGGTTGGGTCTATGTGATTTTATACAATCAGCATTTATTTTTTCTTTTTATTCCTGATGTTTTTTAGGTGCAGTATTTATACTTTTGAGAAATGAATCCTTTTGAGTTGTTATAGACATTATTTGCCCTTCCAATTCAGTAATATTAATATCTGATTTGTCTAAACATAAGTTTATCATTAATCATTAGGCTTACTTATTTCATTGTTCATAAACCATTGCTACAACTGTATTGTCCTAATGCTATTTAACCATAAATGAATTTTCATGTTGTTCTGACAGGCATTTTCCCCTTGTTAAATTTATGTTCTTAATAAGGTTATAAAGAATAAATATTTTATTACTACTGATTAATAATTTCAAGGCTTATTTCAGCTATACTAGAGAGGGATTAGTCTTAGACCCCGAGAGTATTATATTTATCTTAAATGAAACAGTTTTGCCACACACACACACACACACACACACACACATGCATGCACGCACGCGGTCAACAATATACATTCTGCCCTTTTGAACATTTAATTATTACACTGATTATGATTAATTGATTGTTAATTTGGAACTCTTTTTTGCTTATTACAGACACTGGGACTAACACTTTGTCCAGATACATACTGCTGGATCCCATTTTGCTTTTCTTTATCATGGCTGCCACATGCTGTAATCTTAATTTCCAGGCTCACAGAAACCAGTAAGAGCCTGCATGGAAGAGAAAGATTTGTTATGTCTGGGTTTTTTTCTCTTTACAGAATAGAAGTATTTGGCAGAGATCCTGTCAGTCTCGCGTATGGTCACTAGTGTTGTTTTTCAAAGTCATTAATACACATATTGCATGAATCTGCTCAGTGTAGTATATCTCATTTGCAATCATAAGTAGTCAGCTGATAGTGGTGGTAGTAAACACATACTCATCCAAGAATTTAGACATTTTCTGAAGATATTTTACAATACCAGAAAAGTACAAACAATCTTTACAATATATAATGTAATCACAAATTTAGGAAGTGACTTGTATAATCAGAACTTCAGTGAATGACTTCTATAATAGTGTCTGCACGAGGACTGGCAATTGGCAGCCGGCGTCTAGTGCCATCCAGATCTGTAAAAATTACTGGTAAGCTTCAGTGTCAGTTGACTGGAATAATTCTTATGGTTTGGAGATATTTAGTGGCAATTAATGGATCCTTGAGAATTACTGGTAAAATTAAATGCTGCTGTTGACTGGAATAACTCTTATGGTTTGGAGATGTCTAGTGGTATGAGGCAATTAATAGCATCTGGATCCTTGAGAATTGCTGGTAAGATTAAATGCTGCTATTGACTGGAATAACTCTTATGGTTTGGAGATGTCTAGTGGTAAGAGGCAGTTAATGGTATCTGGATCCTTGAGAATTACTGGTTGCATTCTGAAGACTGGAATAACTCTTATGGTTTGAGGATGTATATTTATATGAGGTGGAAAAAATCTAACGTGTGATGTTATTGAGCAGTGGATAGGATTACCTGAGCATACACTGCATGCCAGGAGTAAATCACACCAGCATCAAACACAAAACAATTCTGCCAGGAGCAAATCATCTCCTTTCCTCCATGCCATTTGCAGACTTAATCATGTAAATGGGTATTAACTGTCAGAGGTTATTTCAATCAAAGGATAAACAGTTCTGAACAATCTTTGATCTGTTGTTTCAGTGGAAGTAATTAGGGGGAGTGGTCTTAGGATCTGTGGGGTACTCTATCTCTGGGTAAATATTCAAGAAAATCTTATTTTATTCAGAAATACCTTGATCAAAAAGATCTTAGTACAGCAATGCTTCTATTAAAACAAAAAAGTTACATGACTAAAGTCAATGCATTCTAATGTATCAGAAGCAATGTCCTGATACAGTTTATAACTGTGCTTGAAATTAAGAATCAGCTTGTCTCTTTATTGTTATTTATTTCTGATTGAATTTTTCATGAAGATATTTACTATAATGAGTATTTTTGTAGCTATGTAACTATTAAAGCATTTAAATAGATATATGCAGTTTGAAATATTGCCTAATATATTTTTTTACTTTAAAGTCAATGAATTTTAACTCTTTTGATACTCTGATTACCCCTTTGCAGTTGCATTAATCATTTTGCAATACCAAGGTTTCGGTATATTATTTTAGGCTCTGTGTGTGTGTGAGAAAGAGATATTAAGATTTGACTTGATCAATAACTGTATGGACCATCGACTACGAATGTAAGATAAATAGCAAAGGGATTGTTTGTAATTTTCTGTCGTTCAATGTATTTTCATTTTCTAATGTTCTAATAGTGATAAAAATACCATTGAGTATGATTGACCAGTGTGTGAGTAATTTTTGTTTTTGTTTTGTAAATTTGTACTGGCTTGTACTAGTAATGGCTAAAAAATTGTGTATTTAAATGGCAAATAAGATTGTTTAGTCATTTAACAAAGTATATTATTGACTAGTCATCTAATGGTTGTAATTTTTGTCATTGTAGACTTCTCACTTCTTCAAAATATTATTGACCAGCCATATTAGTACTTGTAATTTTTATCATTGTAGGCTTTTCACTTCTTCATATTATTGACCAATCATATTAGTACTTGTAATTTTTTCATTGTAGGCCTTTCACTTCTTGCTGGTGGTTTTGGCTCGGGTTGACTGGCCTCAGTCTTGCTGGTGCGCTTGGGTAAGGAGATCCCTGCTTTTACCGAATGTAAACAGTGCATTTATTTTTCTCTCATTTCTTTTTTTAGGCGTCACTGTTAGATAGAGTGGCTTAATTTTTTCCTAACAATGGTATTTTTTCTTCTTCCTCACTTAGTGTGTTTTAAAACTGTTATAGCTGGTAATTGAAACAAAACTTTCTGGAAGTTCTTCATGCTAACACTTGTAAAACTGTAGTAGTTTTTTTTTTTAGAAATTCATTTGCTTGGTCTAATCAACACAAGTGATCTTTATATATATTTATATTCATGAATAGTGAGTGTACAATAATATCTCTCTTAGAAACCCCATGCGATCATTCACTTTTGTCAAGACTAGCTATAAATCATTCAGTGTTGTGAAGACTAGCTATAAATCATTCAGTGTTGGCTAGCTATGAATCATTCAGTGTTGTCAAGACTAGCTATAAATCATT
This sequence comes from Sinotaia quadrata, assembly GCA_028829895.1. Lineage (NCBI taxonomy): Eukaryota > Metazoa > Mollusca > Gastropoda > Architaenioglossa > Viviparidae > Sinotaia > Sinotaia quadrata. Next base: position 61,692,580 of record CM054177.1, on the reverse strand, counting down.
CAGTATCGTCATCACTAGTTGTGAATCATTAGTGTTGTGAAGACTAGCTGTGAATCATTCAGTGTTGTGAAGACTAGCTATGAATCATTCAGTGTTGTGAAGACTAGCTATGAATCATTCAGTGTTGTGAAGACTAGCTATAAATCATTCAGTGTTGTGAAGACTAGCTATGAATCATTCAGTGTTGTGAAGACTAGCTATAAATCATTCAGTGTTGTGAAGACTAGCTATGAATCATTCAGTGTTGTGAAGACTAGCTGTGAATCATTCAGTGTTGTGAAGACTAGCTATAAATCATTCAGTGTTGTGAAGACTAGCTATGAATCATTCAGTGTTGTGAAGACTAGCTATAAATCATTCAGTGTTGTGAAGACTAGCTATGAATCATTCAGTGTTGTGAAGACTAGCTATGAATCATTCAGTGTTGTGAAGACTAGCTATAAATCATTCAGTGTTGTCAAGACTAGCTATAAATCATTCAGTATCATCATCACTAGTTGTGAATTAGTATCACTAAGACTAGCTATGAGTCATCCTTCATTTAAACAGACAGTTATAAAATGAATTTGATGAATATTTATAAATTACAAATAAGCCATTTGAATCTCTATAGTATAGTCTCAAATATTGTTATTAAATGAATGTGATGCATATTTATAAATTACAGGTAGCCATTTTATCTTTATAATATCGTCAAAAGAGAACAGAAAAAGAAAAATCAACTATGACTTTTATGAAATTATGAAAGCTGAGTGATGTTTTCTGTAGCAAAATCTCCTTCATCTACATCAGGGATGCACAAACCTTTTAGGCCAGAGGGCCAAATTTCCAATTGATAGTGCATGGAGGGTCGTAAGTCAAATTACACATGGATGGCTCAGTAGAAAAAAACAACAAATAATGAAATAAAGTCCTCCGGGGGTCACATAGAGCCCTGTCTCGGGCCACATGCGGCCTGTGGGTCGCAGTTTGTGCACTCCTGATCTACATCATTGTCATCATCATCATCATCATCATCACATAGTCATGTAATTCTAATCATTATTTAATTTCTATAATTATTTTCAGTGTGAAATTTGTAGGCCTTTTTATTATCTTGCTTGTGGGGATTTGGACAGTCTGGGACCTTAAGAAACTTTTTGCTGATCTGACTTTACCTATTGTAAGTACTGCTTCTAGAAAAATACCATATCAGTTATTGTGCTATTAAACATCCATGGGCTAAGTATCACAGAAAAATACCATATCAGTTAGTGTGCTATAAAAACAAACTCATGATTAAATGCTATATCAATATCAGTCATTAGATCAGTAAATAACAATGCACTTTGATTTGTAAGGGATTGTTATTAATGTGGTATGTAACTCATTATTCATAGAATTTACAGAGTATTTCCTGCCTTTCAGAGATTACTCGAGTTTGTGTATTTTGTAAACATGGTAGCACGAGTATAAAGTTGTTTTTTTGTGACTATCCAACTAAACTAGTAACATGCAGAAATAAAACAGCCTGTGACTCTTTTCCCCCCAGAAAAAATGCATGTAAACATTACAACTCATGCAAATTTTTAGTAACTTCACATTTACATTACATTCTTGTTTTTTCACAATCAAAAATTCTTAATTCTTGATGTAAACAGAAATTAAAATTAGAAAATTATTTATGTTAAAATCCTTATATCTATTCAGAAATGTTTTTTCAGCTACAGAAGACAAAATTGTATAGTGTAAATGGACTGAAATATTGTGATATTTTATCTCAGAGTGAATAGAGTATCTATTTTACTTAATAATGTATTATATAATTTATACACTCAAGGTATATCCCAAGAACAATTTCTGTTAAAATGTTATTTGTCACAAACAGTAACAATTATAGTACAAATCTTTTCAATTTTATTTATTTTACTGTCTATATAAATAAAATTATGTGTTCTCAATAAATTACAGATAGACTAAAAATAATTGTATTCCATATTCATTAATGAAATAAATATTTGTTGAAGTAATCAGACAATTGTAACACTTATGCTGTTGGTATTAAATGCAAAAGGCTTGACCATCCAGAGTACAGTTCATTTTCTTGCTTTTCTCTATTCATGAGCAATGTCTTAAGTATCTGCCTTTCATTTGTGGTTCATTACCTATAAAATTCTTGTAAAATGTTTACTTTATTAAATATAGTGCAGAAACAGTTAATTCACCTAATTTTATTCCTTAAATTGAATATTGGACTTACCAGTGACACACACAACTGTAATACTGTAATTGCTAGCTATTAGTAAAATGCTGAGAAATTACTAATTTTTCTTTTTCATAGATTCTTGTGGTGAAACACCTGTTTGCCCGTGCAGTGTGTCTTATCTTGGTGCCAGTGATCTGCTATTTCCTTTTTTTCTACATTCACTTTCAAGTCCTCAATCACAGGTTAACCATTTTGTTCAACAATCTAAGTTCTCAATCACAGATAAACATTTTGTTCTAACCATTTTGTTCAACAATCTAAGTTCTCAATCACAGATAAACATTTTGTTCTACAATCTAAGTTCTCAATCACAGGTAAACATTTTGTTCTACAATCTAAATCCTCAGTCACAGATTAACCATTTTGTTCAACAATCTAAGTTCTCAATCACAGGTAAAAACATTTTGTTCTTCAATCTAAGTTCTCAATCACAGGTAAACCATTTTGTTCAACAGTCTAAGTCCTCAATCACAGGTAAACCATTTTGTTCTACAGTCTAAGTTCTCAATCACAGATAAACCATTTTCTTACAATCTAAGTTCTCAATCACAGGTAAGCCATTTTGTTCTACAATCTAAGGATAAGTTTTCACAGAGCACAGCACTATCAGTTGATACCTTGGTTGGTACACCAATACACAGTTTAAACCAATGAGACATTTGTATTTTGCCAGGGAATGCTAGATTGGAAATTGAACTATTTGTAGTTGTGTTTTAAAAATTAGAAATAAAGAGACCAAGAGATTTTTGGAGAACGCTCTGAAAACCACAGGGTTTTTTGTTAAAAATATTTTCTCTTTTATGATGCCATGTTGATACCTCTCTCTTATTGTTTTTGAAAATCAATTGGGTTATTTTCATCATTGGCTGATATTTTACAAACACAAAGCAAAACCCACATGGTTTTCAAGAGAATAAACTCCAGATTGTATTATTTGTTGTTTTAAAGAAAATTTCTTTAAAACTAGTTCAGCTTTGAAGAAATGAAACATAAAAATTCATCTGTTGAAAAAGCATAAGAGAATGTTCACTCATTTAAATGAGTATGTTATTTATTTGTTTCCAGTGGCAATGGTGATGGATTTTTTAGCTCAGCTTTCCAGTCACAGCTCATTGGCAACAAACTTTATAATGTCAGCATGCCTCAGCGTAAGTTTGTCTTCATTTTCTGAAAAATTTAACTGACACTTTATGTTTGGACAACTATAATGTCATCAAGTCTTAGTATAAGATTGTCTTCATTTTCTGAAATATTTATGTAATAAGTTATATTTAGCAACAAACTTTATAATGTCATCAAGTCTTAGTATAAGATTGTCTTCATTTTCTGAAATATTTATGTAACAAGTTATATTTAATAACAAACTTTATAATGTCATCAAGTCTTAGTATAAGATTGTCTTCATATTTGAAATATTTATGTAACAAGTTATATTTAGCAACAAACTTTATAATGTTATCAAATCTTAGTATAAGATTGTCTTCATTTTCTGAAATATTTATGTAACAAGTTATATTTGGCAACATACTTTATTATGCCCTATGCTTCAGTATAAGTTTTGCAAATATTTGTAAAGCTTTTCTAATTAGTTGTTACTATGAGGAAGTACTTTAAAGAGGTGCTTTGAGGATGTGTTTAGAGGAAGTGCTTTAAAGAGGTGCTTTGAGGAAGTGCTTTGAAGCAATACTTTGAAGTGCTGTGAGGAAGTGTTTAGAGGAAGTGCTTTAAAGAGGTGTTTTGAGGAAGTGCTTTAAAGAGGTGCTTTGAGGAAGTGCTTTAAAGAGGCGCTTTGAGGAAGTGCTTTAAAGAGGTGCTTTGAGGAAGTGCTTTATAGAGGTGCTTTGAGGAAGTGCTTTGAAGTGCGGAAGAATGTGATACCAAGTCAATATGGTCATGTTGTTTAATTTGTGGTAAAGGAGCTGAACAAATTGTGGTTTATCTCCTTTTGATTATAACTGACATCCATGGATTACAGTTTATCTCCCTTTGAATATAACTAAGCTCTAAATATTACAGTTTATCTCCTCTTGAATGTAACTCACATCTACTGATTACAGGTTATCTCCTCTTGAATTTAACTGAAGTATGACTACTTTTATGCCAGTTTTGCTGCCATTGGCAAACAAGGGGCCTCATTCTCTTCATCATTGTCATATGTTGTTCATGGATGATTGCTACAGATTATTTTGACATTAGATTTGGAAGATGAAGCTTTTTTTGTTTGGTTTTTTTAAGGGTCAGTGAAATCAAGAGGTGAGATGCTTGTCTCTCATTCATAAAGTTTTGGTTCAGTCTTGCATTGTACCTCCTCCAGTTCAAGTCTTTCATGTTAAGAATCATATTGTATAGCACCTAGTGCTTTTTGATGTTAGCAATAATGATGGTGTACATTATTATTGGTAATACTGTACATTCATAGTTTTATAAAGAGCTAAGTTCTGGTTTGTGTTTCTATAATAAATAATGGTACAATTTATTACTGGTATTACTGTAAGTTCATAAAAAGTTTTATAAAGTTTTATAAGCTCTGTTTTGTGTTTTCTGTAATAAATTGGTCAGTGGTTTAACTGAGAAAAATGCTGACATTTTTATTGATGTAAATCTTGATATACTTTACTTTTGTTGAGATTACCATTGAAAGTTCTTGTCACTTTCATGACTTTACACCTCCCAACCCATTTTGTTACAGATGTTGCCTATGGCAGTCTCATCACTCTTAAACAGCGCCGGACTGGGGGTGCCTATCTCCACTCACATTCTCATCTGTATCCAGAAGAACACCCCCCTCGACAACAACAGGTTAGAAATATTTTATTTTATTTATTTCAGTTGGTTTGTAAGCATTTTGCTTACCTTGGGTGGAACAAGTATGACAGTAGGTATTTTCTTTTAATTTTCAGATGTAAAAGTAAGCAATTCCTTTTTCAAATGTGACAGGAGATAATTCTTTTATTTTCAGATATGACAATATTGAATTCCTTTTTCTTCATATATGACAATAGGCAATTCCTTTTATTTTAATTGTGACAGTAGGTAATTCTTTCGTTTCAGGTGTGACAGTAGGTAATTCTTTTATTTCAAATGTGACAGTAGGTAATTCTTTTATTTCAAATGTGACAGTAGGTAATTCTTTTGTTTCAGGTGTGACAGTAGGCAGTTCTGCCTTTATATCTAGTACTCACACTTTATAAGAACTAATATGTATATTTAAAACTGTTTTAAGTCAATTTTAGACATACCAATTTTCAGTTTTTTAGCACAGTTCAATTTTGTTCTCATTAATGTGCAAGATTCACAAAACGTTTCCTACAAGCAATATAAAATTTTAATAAAATTGATGTTCTTTATCCTGGGTGAGTCAGATCCACAGACATTGAGTTGTCACTGTAAACAGTTAGTTTCAAGTGAGCAGACATCTGCAAGCATTTTTTCTGAAGTAAAAGTGTCATGTCATGTTTGGAACCATTCATTGTAGAAAATATGGCAAATTCATAGCCCTAAGTAGGTCTGCTCCGTTTAGAAATTGCTTATCAGGTTTCAGGTGCCCTCATATTTTACTGCTTTTTATTTTTTAGTCTGGCTGCCATGCATCTTTAATTGCTTATCAAATGGTGAGCAAGCTTTGTTTTTTCATTTTTGGGGGAGCACCAATCATAATTTTTACTTGCCTATGAATAAAATTGGTAACAATACTTTTTGGTGCTGACCCTTATGCATTATGGGAACAACCAAATTTCCTTTTAGTTTTACCTGGTAATGCTAGGCTTTGGAAAATTAATTGTTAAAATTGTTTTATTGTTGACTAATTTGATTGGGCTGCCTTTTTAACCTGTTCAGTGTCAGGCTTATATGTGGCGCTGGGTGGCTATGTGTCAGTACTTTTACTGTTTACAGATGATAATTCAATGGATTACTGTACTAAAAAAATAAAAAGCAACTGCAGTTATCAATGGATTTTTAAAATTTAAATTACTACCTATTATAGACATACTAAGTAATTTTAAAAGTATTATTTTTAATTTATTTACAGTCACCAGATTTTTATTAAAAAAACAAATGAAATCTGCTACTGACGTGGCTTTACAAAAGAAACAGTGGGCAAGAAGTTCAACATTTTAAAAATGATGATGATTACAAGGTTTCTTATCTGTTCCCATCTAAAGAAAAAGCCCTGACATGCATTTATGAAAGAAAAAATGAGAAAGAAGTTAAAATTTGTTTAAATTATGATGAATACAACTTTTATTAATTATTCCCATCAAAAGAATAAACACTAAAAACTGAAAAAGTTTGAAAAATTTCACTTACCTCTCCATTGACAGCCCAAGCTATGAAATCCATGCCACATGGTCAGACTGGTCTGCTTACTCCTAGTACCACAACAACATTCTTTCTGTCACTTCATGTTTCAATATTCAATATCCAATTGTAAAATTTATTACGAAATTGTCTGCTGAAGCAAAATCAGCCTTGAAAGTTGCCATAAATAACACAAAAATCCCACAAAAAAATGGCTGCTGACTTCTTGCACACAGTGAGGGGGGAGGGGAGTTGTAAGCTCACCTGAGCTTTTATTTACAGCATCCAATGAAAGAATTTATAACAAATTGGCTGATGAAGTGAAGCACGTTTCTTTTATTCCTTTACTCTGATTGGTTATTTTTAGTGACTAGGATCACCGAGAGTGAATGACCATAGTATTGGGATGGAATACATCTCTTTGACACTCGTACATGTTGGGATGTTTTTCATCCTGGAAGCATTGAACGGGTTAACCACTTGATACTGCTGTTCTTATGTCTATGCACACATAAAAATTTAAATATTAGCTTATTTGTACAGGTAACCACCTATAGCCATAAGGATGATAACAACCTGTGGAAAATAAAGCCAGCAGACCGGGAAGTGAACTCATCAGAACCAGTTACACTGATCAGAAATGGTGATCTTATTCGCTTGGAACATGTAGCGTATGTTTGAACTGGTTTTGCACTGAAAATACATTTTCTTTTCTAATATTATGTCTGTTTTTTATGTATGCTGTGCCAGCTTGAAAATTTTGTTTACTTTTACTAATTAACCTGAACCAGAACAAAAAATTTGATTGTGACCATTTTGAGGCTTGATGTTTGTAAAAAGTTTAAAATTTTCTTAATTCAATTCAGAGAAAACTAATGTACGACATGACTTTAGCAAATATCAGTGTGGAGGAATAAATGTCATAGAAGAATAATTGTCAACAATCATCAACCTATAACCCATTAATAGAGGAAATTATTAACAGAAGAATAATTGTCAACAATCATCAACCTATAACCCATTAATAGAGGAAATTATTAACAGAAGAATAATTGTCAACAATCATCAACCTATCACCCATTAATAGAGGAAATTATTAACAGAAGAATAATTGTCAACAATCATCAACCTATAACCCATTAATAGAGGAAATTATTAATAAAAGAATAATTGTCAACAATCATCAACCTATAACCCAATAATAGAGGAAATTATTAACTGTTATGTGTTGTCAATCATTAAGTCCCAGAAAGTATGTCAGCATAAACCATATACCATTTGCTTGATAACCCTTGCTTTGCAATTAAATAATTTACCACAAATGGTTAAATTGTTTAATTTGAAATTTGCTGTCATTTCTATGCTTGTATGTAATAGGATCATTTTAAATTCTCTATGAATTTACTTATACAACAATTTGTAAAGAGTCGTTGTTTATTTTGTTTTAATCATTTTAGAACAAGACGAAATTTGCATAGTCACAGAGAACCTGCACCACTCACCAAGCGACATTTCCAAGTGTCGGGTTATGGCATGGTAAAAAACAGTGCATTTCACTTAAAACTCAAAATTTCTCTCCAATTTACTGTCACAAATCTTATTTAGTAAAATATGCTTTTTTTCTCTCATTTGTAAAATCAATATGTTTTAATTAATTAGTTTTTCATTAAATTACTGTCAGCCTTGACATAATACATGTTTCTCATGTGTCATGATTTTACTGTGCATACAATGAATTGACATAATACATGTTTCTCATGTCATGATTTTACTGTGCGTACAGTGAAATGACATAATGTGCATTTCTTACTTTTGATAGTGTTTTTGTACTGTAAGTCTTGTCAATTATCGTGTCATTTGCATTTTGTCATCTTTTTTATGTCAGAGCTTTAAATTAACATTGATTGCTTTTGCATACTTTTAAACTGTTATTATTGCTAATCAAATACTCTATGGACTATTTTTTATAATTAGTTATCATTTTAATTAATTTAATTTTGTATTTGCTGTTTGTTAGTATAATAGCATAACAGATTACCCATTATGGTGCTTCTCATTATAATATTTATTAAACAACCATTATTATTTCTTGTTACTCACATTGCCAGTTCTCAATATAAGGAAAGTATATAAAATGAAGACAAAAGAAAGAATACACAATATATAAATGAAAAGAAAGAAATGATACATTGTAAATAAATATATAAATGAAGATAAAGAAATGAAGCACTATAAATATATAAATAGAAAGAAATGATAACACTTAAAATTATTAAAAATTTTCTAAGTAAGAAATAATATACTATTTATATAAAAAATGAAGTGAAAGAAATAATACACTGTTAATATATAAATGAAGAGAAAGAAACATTACACTGTTAATATATAAATGAAGAGAAAGAAATAATACACTTTTACATATAAATGAATTGAAAGAAATAATACACTGCTAATATATAAAAGAAGAGAAAGAAATAATACACTGATGTACTGTGCAGAATGGTTCAGGAGATGCTAATGATGTCTGGTTGGTGGAGTTGATTGGAATCCCTCAAGGGGAGCCACTCCAGACTGTCCGCTCAAAAATCCGATTGATACACTATTACGTCCGTTGCGCTCTTTTCTCTCATGACAAAAAGTTACCCAAATGGTAAGCTCTGAGAAATGAAATAATTTCATTTAAGTGCACTTTTACAAATATATTTTGAAACAAAATCAGTTACAGTTTGAAATTATTCTCAAATCTCTTCTTTTTCTATAATATATATATATATTATTTCTCATGTCTCCCACAAAACAAATTTGAATTCCATAAAGTTTTAGTTAAATTTAAATGTTGAACTGTGCCATTTAATTTAATTTCTTTTCATTTGAAAAGAATCTAGCTGAGTTACTATTCTTGCAAATATTTGCAGGGCTACAACATTTAGATACAAGTAGTGGTTGTTTGTACACTGTTTTTTTTTTAAATGCCATTTATTTCTTTATATTTAAAAAAAAAAGTCATATTGATTAACCCTCTCCTCCCCCCCCCCCCCCAGCACACGTTTGGTGGATAAAAATGTTTAGATACAATGAGTTCTTGATTTACATTCCTTTTCATGTATTTATAATGCATTCAAATGGGGTTTGTTGATAATGAATGATACTCTTTGCATTAAAAATTGTAAAAATTATTATTTAAAAAGTCATGAAAATAGTATGCTCTTTCTGATGGCTTTTGGAATGGAAATATTTCCAATTAAGTGAAAACTGAGCATACTTGTTAACGAGCAAGAATTTCAATTTGGTTTTCAGTCAACACAATTAATTTCTTTAGAAAACCTTTCAGTTTGGTTTTAGTCCTTGCAGTTAACTTTTGTGAAATTAATTTCTTTAGGAAAAAAACTAGCTTTCTTGTCTCCTATTGATCTCTAGCCCATAAAAATTTAATCAAAACATTCCCAACAAATATATTTTGCAGTTATTTATCTTTTCTTTAAAGTGTCAACTAAATCCTTTTTTAAAAAACAATTCTTTATTGAAAGTTGTTTAATCATACTAAAGTTTTTGTGCTCTTTAGTGCTATTTTCATAGTTTTAAGAAAAATAAAATATTATGCTTGGATTCATTTTTGTTCTTTTTTTAAAAACTTTTTTAACATAACTTACAGGACAATTCATACTTAGTGTCTTACTTAAATGACTTTGGATGATTTGTACTCTACTATCTCACAGGACAACTCTTCCTCAGTATCTTACTTAAATGACATGCACTCAGCATATTATATCTTCTGATGACTTGTACTCTATCTCACATAAACAGATGACTTACAATCCATATCTTCCTTATTCAAACAATTGTTGTGTCGCATACCAAACAGGGGCTGGGAGCAATTGGAGACAACTTGTACAACAAACGTGCGAGACCACCGAGCTCAGTGGAGCGTAGAGGAAGTACAAGATCATAGATGTAAGGATTTCATTAGAAGTACAAGATCATAGATGTAAGGATTTCATTAGAAGTACAAGATCTTAGATGTAAGGATTTCATTAGAAGTACAAGATCTTAGATGTAAGGATTTCTTTAGAAGTACAAGATCTTAGATGTAAGGATTTCATTAGAAGTACAAGATCTTAGGATTTTATTAAAAGTACAAGATCTTAGAAGGATTTCATTAACACTACAAGATTTTAGATGTAAGGATTTCATTAGAAGAAAAACTTTAAATAAAAACAGGCATCGTGCAAAACAGATAAATAACATTTACAAAATAAATAAATCACTCACTTCATTTGCATTTAAAGGATTAGTATTGCTTCCAAACATTTCTTTTGTAAAATTTTAAAACAAAATTTATTATTTCAGTATAACCTAGTCATTTTGTTGTGAATGAACAATGAATGCACTATGTGAATAATATAGGAAAGTCATGACAACCAGCTTGTGTAAGATGAAGTGTAGGCGATAAAGAGGAGATATTGCGAATCTGTTATAGAAAAAGATTAGCTCTTTATCAGTTCTAGTATGATGAAACAGAAAGTGACAGTGATTCTTCAGGATATATTTGGACACATTGACACGGTTTTTAAGTAACATTCCCTCTAATATTTTTCCTGTATGCATGGACCTTTTTTTCTGTGTGTGGAATTAGTGGTTGTTTGAGCTTGCTACCAAAACTTTTGTGCAGAATTTTGAAACTGCTGTGTGTCAGTTTCTAATGAGCTGCATGGCTGCACACCTTAGAGGGAACATGGGTTGTAAGTCATTTCACTGGAAGCAGACAATAGATTTGTCTATTCCAGCAACGATCATGATTAACCTAATTAAACTGATATATTTGAATGCTAGGCAAATAGATTTATTTCTTAGAATGTATATCTAGTTAGTTCAGCCTTCCAAATAACTGCTAACCTTTGCTTTATAAACATCTAATTTTTTTTAATTTTAAAAGCAATGTTTGAACTTGAAGTTTTGTCATATTCCTGTGATGTGTTTATTAGCAAATGATGATTCAAATTAAAATTTTATGGTGAGGTACAAATAAATATTAATAATAATAAAATTACAACTTAAAATATATAAATAAAGCATCCAGTACACAAACAATATACTTTAAAAAAAAGTAAATAATGATGAAAATAATAAAATAATCAATCAATAGTATAAAATTAATAAATAAATTAAGCATTGTGCACAACTTTAAATTACAAAAAGTATTGCAATATAATTACATGTAAATTTTATAAAAATTAAGGCTTATACACAGATGCTTATCTTCTTTTCAGTCATGTAGAAAAAAAAATTGATTGGCTTCAATCTTACTATGCTATCAACAAATACATGTTATGCTCATGTTTCTTGTCATAATTTCTTCAGGATAATAAAAATCCAATTGACTTTTGTCTGGCTTTAAAGTTCAATAGAAATAAAAATTAACACAAAAATAAAAGTAAAAATATAAAAAATTAATTAAAAGTTATTGACTGAGCAGAAAAACGAAGTAATAACAATAATGTGTAATGCCAAAGATATAGAAGATAGAACAGTAAATGTGACACCTAATCATACTGTGTTCATTATGTGTAAAGTTATGGAATTTGCTGGTGCTCATCACAAATGGGTTTTTGGTGAATAATTATCATATCAATAAATAATTTAGTATTCATGAAAAGCATTTACAAATTGTCCTACAATTATAAATGAAATTAATGTGAAAGTGTTGAAAATAATTATTATTACTCTTTGTTTAGTATTACTAATATTATTTTGAGTATCGTATACTTAATGGAGCTGTTTCTGATAAGAGTAAAAATGCAAAACTAGCTTTTCATTTATTTGTCTTTCATTGACAAATGCTAGCTTTTCATTTATTTGTCTTGAATTGACAAATGCTAGCTTTTCATTTATTTGTCTTTCATTGACAAAAACTAGCTTTTCATTTATTTGTCTTTCATTGACAAAAGCTAGCTTTTCATTTATTTGTCTTTGACAAATGCTAGCTTTTCATTTATTTGTCTTTCATTGACAAATGCTAGCTTTTCATTTATTTGTCTTTCATTGACAAATGCTAGCTTTTTATTTATTGGTTTTTCATTGATAAATGCTAGCTTCTTATTTATTTTTCAGTGACATGCTAGTTTTGTATTTATTTTTTATTGATACATACTTGCTTTTTATTTATTTTTTACTGACAAATAATAGCTTTTCCTATATTTATTTTTCAGTGCCAAATGTTAGCTTTGAGGTCTACTCACCATCCTTTATTGAAAAAATTATTGAAAGTCATGCTGTCATGACTCAGGTATATATAAATATATATATACTTTTATTTTATAGCCATTTTATTGTTTGACTTTTTTAATAATGTTCTTATTATTCACTACCCATTCTAATAACTCCCTTATCTTCACAAATTCAAGCTGTTATCTATGCACCTTCCAAGAGGCGACCACTCTATTACCTCACTCTCATATACCCTTGAAAGCCTTGTATCCTCAGTGTCATCTCTAATTCCAGGTCAAGCACCAGTGTTTGGGAGGTTGCCTTTAAACATTGTTTCTTTTTATAGCCCTTTGTTCTTACTATCCATAAAAATAGAAATGTGGTCATGTTTTCTCTTGTGTTGACTGGTACTCACTGAACTGTTTCTCCTACCTATCCTATACTTTGTTTTGAAACAGAGTTGCTTGCAATTTGTAAACTGTTTTAATGTTATTTTGTATTAATTTTATTTTAATTTTACCCTTCATGTTGTGTCCAGATTATTCATTGATCTGTGGATTCTGGATGTGTGAATGTTGTATGCGATTGTATTGTTCTATATTTATGAGCTTAACTTGCAACAAGTAATTAACCATTACTTTACATAGTTGTTCCTTTTTATATGATCATGATGAAAAAAAATTTTTTTTTTTTTTAGATAATATATATTTAAATTTTTAATATGACGTTTTATTTAAGTATTAATGAAAGAGGGTTTTTTTTTTTAATTTCTTTCATTTCAAAATCTGTTTGCATTAAAACAGGGTAATAGTGGGTTAAAGCCAAAAGAAGGGGAGATAACTTCCAAACCGTGGCAGTGGCCAATCAACTATAAGGTAGGAGTTGGAATTTTTTTGCTTTAGGTTTGCTTTTTAAAAAAGTTCTTTATCATAGTCAGTTTATAATTCAGAATATATTCTATAATTATTCAGTTGTCACAGTTTTTAAATTCTCCCCACCCACACCATTTCTTTCTTTTTTTAATAATTTCTTCTTGAATTATCTCTTCCTTTTACTTGTGGATTATTTTTAATTTTTCTTCCAGAATCCACTTGTTTGATGATGTTATTTTATTATATTTGGCTCTATTACTTTATTATTCAAAATTTTAGTTTTAGTTCATATTGTCAACCCACCCAACTATATTTGATTTTTTTATGAAAAAAGGACAATATCATCCCAAAACATTTTCTTCATTTTCATATTTTTTCTTTCCTTGTGACAAATTGACTTCAGAACACTAAAAAATATTATAAAAAAACAAACAGGTGTTCCAATCCTCTGAAAAAAAATTGGAATGTATCTTGTGTAATATGTAGAGTAAGATTTATAAATTGAAAGCTTATATCTTTTATACTTTTTGAAATATTGTGTTTTGAAAATGACTTTCATGTGAAAACAATATTTTTCATTAATATGTTTTGCAGATTTGTGATTTTTTGTCTCAAATATATTGATAATTATTCATGATATAGCCCTGTTGTTTTCTGTGTGATAAGTATTTTGCTGACTTTATTGTTTGTTAAAGAAGGTTGTAAGATTATATTTAAGAAGACTGGTTTGCTCTGGAGTTGGTGTGATGTCACTTTTTCAACTTTGTGAAAAAAAATTTAAAACTTCTAAGTCAACACACTTTTAAAAATGCCTTAACTTTTTAATTTTTCATCCAATTTTTAAAAAATGAAGTACTAAATTTCTTCATTTCCCAAAGGCTTCCAAACTGCATCATTTTTTCTGGTGTTACTTTGCAAACAAAAATCACTTTGTTGTACCTAATTTAATATAGTTTTGGGAGCATATATCTTGCTTTTCTTACATGCCCCAAATTTTTACCACCCCAAATACTTATCAATTTAGCATTTTCTCAACAACAAATACAATTTTTAATCCTCTTGAAATTTATTAAGTCCTTTTTTTAAAAGCAGTTTACAAACTTCCCAAATTTCCAGCAAAATTTAAGTTAAAAAAACAAGCAGACAATATATTTGTTAAATACTTTGAAGTTAACAAGGAAAATTAAGTTACTTTTGTGAAGAAAAATTATATTTAATTTGCACATTTCTCAAGATGTCCCCTTCCTGTCTTGTTCCCTGTAGCTAATGAGATTCTTTTCTCAGCTTTATTTCTCATTTAGCTCTGTTTCCCCACTATGTGCCAATCATTTATCTCATTTAGCTGTGTTTCTTATTAAGCCCTCATTTAGCTGTATTTCTCATTAAGCCTCATTTAGCAGTATTTCTCATTAAGCCCTCATTTAGCTGTATTTCTCATTAAGCCCTCATTTAGCTGCATTTCTCATTAAGCACTCATTTAGCTGTTTTTCTCATAAACCCAGTCATTATTCTCATTTAGCTCCATTTTCCAGTAAGCCCCAATCATTTATCTCATTTTGGATTTCTTTGTCTTCATTCTTAGGGCATATTGTGCAGAAATATTATCATTTGACATTGGAATAGTATCAACAAGAAAGATCAGATAGTGTGTCTGTCAAAAAAATTTCTTACCTGGCTATCAGTGTTTCGTACACACTATGTCTAAGAATATTATAATTATATTTCTAGATATATTTACCTTGCTAACCACTAGTTTGTTTATATCATGTTTGCCTTATGATATAACTACACTTCTAATTATGTTTACCTTACAGCATAATTTAATTCAAATTATATTTACCATTAAACATTTTCTGCATATCTAATTATGCTTACCATGAAACCTTACAGCAACAGTTCTAATTATGTTTACCTTAAAATCTTATAAATATATTCTAATTAGGTTTACCTTAAAATGTTATAACTACAGTTCTAATTGTTTACCTTATAATAACTGGGTTCTAATTTTCTCTTCTCTACCAGGGTCAGATTTTCTCAGGAAAGGATCATAGAGTCTATTTGTTGGGCAATCCAGTTTTATTTTGGGCAGCTCTTCTTCTTAAGGGGGTCTTTTTCTTCTGTTTTATAGTCCACAAGGTTCGGAAAAAGCGTGGAATGGAAATGGACCCAACTTTACTAGGTTAGTTTAGTTGTATTTTGCATTGATCTTGAACAACATAGAACTCTTGAGTGCTAAAATATGATCATTGCAAATTTTACTGTGCTTGAATGTTTTGTTTTATTGAAAGTTTGATATTTCATTAATTTATATGTTTAGTTTTAATAAGAAAGAAATGGCTATGGTAATACTTTGCTAATCCATTTTAAATTTTTTTTGTCAGGGCAAGTTACTTCCTGTATTAGGACTACCTTATACTTTCACCCCAAATAAATTTGCATTCCAAAGCTTTGTATTATGCATAATTAACAGTCACAATAGTTTTTGTTTTTTTAAAAATAGTTGCTAGTAATATGCGGTACACTGAAGTAGACTTTAGGCTTTAAAAAAAAAAAAAAGAGATAGTTGTGTAGCATTTCATTCCTTATGCCAGGCATTAATCATTAATATTGTAGTTTTTATGCATTACATTTTTTTGTTCTTCCATGTGTTTAAAGAGTATGCTGACAAGATGTTTAGCTGTGCTTGGTGGATGCTGCTGGGTTGGGGGCTGCATTACCTCCCTTTCTGGTGCATGTCCCGTGTGCTGTACTTTCATCACTACTTCCCAGCATTCCTGTTCAGTGCCATGTTCTGCGGTAAGGTAAATATGTTTGTGTATCTGTATTGTAGAATGTTAATTTGACTTAGCAGTTTAATAATTGAAGTTAAGGGAAATATTTAGTGCAGTTTATTTCATTAAAAACAAATTTATCATCGGAAACTTTACTGAATCCAGATGCTGGCAGTAAAGTATCAGTGCTTCCTTTCACATTATTTTCTGGTTGTAGATTTATGATAGATAAAATGTAATGTAATTATATATAATATTTATAATTAATATAATAGCTGATTTTGTTGTTATTATTTATATAACTCCTTATTGATGGGCTATAAAAAGTGTTTAATGATAACCTAAAAAATAAACAATGCTAGAGATCACATGTATCAAAAAGAAACTGTTTTTAAATTTCGGTTTCAGATTTTAAAATCACATAAACAGTACCCAAATATTAATTTGACCAATTTACAATAAAAGCTGCTAATTAAGCTATTCAGAAAAGTGAAGTTGGTGAATGCTAAGCTGCATCTGAGTTATTAAGAATATGATCACAATATATCATTTGTGTCAAAGAATAAATTATCTTCGTCCATCAGAAGTATGCTATAATTATTGTGTGTGTGCATGTGTGTATGCAGGTATAGTGCTGGACTATCTAGTGACCAAGTTGTGCCTCGCAGTGCCAGAAGGCCTAGCCAAATATGCTTTCTGCTGGAGTGTAGTCAGTATCATGGGGATAATTGCCTACAGGTCAGTTTAATGTGGCACATCTGTCTGCCGTTTGAAGTAGACCTAAGCATTTTTTTGTGTGTTTTCATAATCAGTGCCATTCAGTTTAAACATTTTGAACACAGTCATATTGCAGAATGCAAACAGATATGCTATGATTTAAACCGATTTCAAGCAAGTATTGTTAAATATGTCTCTTTCCTCATACACCTATTTCAAGCAAGTATTGTTAAATATGTCTCTTTCCCCATACACTTTTATACCTATTTCAAGCAAGTATTGTTAAATATGTCTCTTTCCCCATACACTTTTATACCTATTTCAAGCAAGTATTGTTAAATATGTCTCTTTCCTCATACACCTATTTCAAGCAAGTATTGTTAAATATGTCTCTTTCCCCATACACTTTTATACCTATTTCAAGCAAGTATTGTTAAATATGTCTCTTTCCCATATATTTCAAGCAAATATTGTTACATATGTCTCTTTCCCCATACACCTATTTCAAGCAAATATTGTTACATATGTCTCTTTCTACAGTTTCTACCTGTTTCACCCATTGACATATGGAATGCATGGAACTGTGCCAAGTGCTGAAGGAGGAATGATGTATGGTTTGCATTGGCTGGAATCCTGGGACTTCTGAGCCACTTTTGTATTAGAATAGATGGTAGCATGTTTTTCCTGGGATTTTCAAGGCTGCAGCATTTACTGGTGGAATTTAAGATCTGAATCAGACCTTATTCATAAAAATATTACTATTCATAGGAATTTGTAATTCTTCATTTATATAAGAAATTCCAGTGGTGTTTTCATCCTTTTACAATAACTATTGCATGAAGCATACAGAAAGACTCATAACAAGAATAGTAAATGGTGTTACATTTATGTTAACATCCATCTTACCATAATAGTCCTTACTATAACGATTCCATTACTTGCAGTATACATAGACTCACTCTCACAAAAGAAACTGATCCAGCAACAGATGTATGTTAGTGTGTTTTATCAGTTCCACTTACAATATCATTTTCATCTTACCTTAACAATTACAAGTAATTTACAAACATAGACATTCTTACAAAAAGGAAAATGTTGCAATAGCAACTGTATGAAAAACATAGTCTTTTACAAAGCAAAATGGAACATAACTCATAGCAACTGTATGCTAAACATAATCTTTTACACAGTAATGGAAAGTAACTCAAAGAAAAATGAATGCCCATGGAATCAGAAATGTTCAGATTTATCAAGAAATATATTATGGCTTGTATGGTAAAGCCAGTTACACCTCTTTATGTGTTGGGGGTCATGTTCTTTTTTTCTGCCTAAAGTACAACCATATGCTCTTTATTTTTGCCTGAAATATAACAGTATGCCCTTTTTTTGCCTGAAATATAACAGTATTGGGCCTGCTCCTTTTTTGCCTTAAAGGTTATTTTTGCTAAAGTATTGCATTATGGGCTGTGTTCCTTTTTTGCTTTAAAATACAACTGTATTGGGCTGTGCCCTATATTTGTCTGAAAAACACTGACAAGACAGAACAAAGGCAATACAGAAATAAGCATTACACCCATTTATAACGTGAACCATTTTTGTGGATCACTCATTTTAATATCTGAATTGTGAGTCCGACTGGGTAATTAATATTTTAATGCTGTCCTAATCCCTATCCTCCTTCAGAAAACTAATTTTATAGCATTCAATTTTTCCTTCTGAAAATAATTGTTATGGAAATTTTATTGGACTTTTTGGCTTAGTGATCAGGCTTTCCTTTCTATACTTTATATTAGTAGTCTTTGACCTGTTATGTGCTATTATATCTGTTAATACACTAATAGAAACATGATAGTCCTCTCTCCCTGGGTTTGTAGTAACACCAACATGATAGCCCTCCCTCCTTTGGTTTGACTGTAGTAACACCGTTAGCCCTCCTGCCCAAGGTTATAATGGACCTTCCTCCTGGGGTTTTACTATAGTAACACTAATATGATAGCCCTCCCGCCCAAGATTTTACTGTAGTAACATCAATATAATGGTCGATCCTCCCTGGGTTTTACTATAGTAACTCTAATATGATAGCCCTTCTGCCCAAGGTTTTACTGTAATAACACCAATGTGATAGCCCTTCTGCCCAAGGTTTTATTCTAGTAACATCAATATAATGGTCCTTCCTCCCTGGATTTTATTCTAATAACACCAATGTGATAGCCCTTCTGCCCAAGGTTTTATTTTAGTAACACCAATGTGATAGCCCCTCCCACCCACCCCAGGTTTGATTGTATAACACCAACAGGATGGTCCTCCCTGCTTTTAGTGCAGTAAATACATTATCCTATTTTTAAAATGCATTTTCATGTGTTTGTTACATTTTATTTTATGATGACACTGCCATATTGGACCTATTCTTCATTATACACTATTATTAGAGATTATAAAAATACATTTACTAATAAGTAGTATATATAACTTTTAAATGATTCAGTCATACTTTATATATAAGCATTTACATACTCTGGGCTGATAATAACCAAATACATAAATTTGAGTGCAATATTGTTATAATTTTACAGCTAGATACATAAATTTGAGTGCAATATTGTTTTAATTTTACAGCTAGGTACAAAGTAAATTTTAAATTTACATGAACTTAAATCAACAAAATTATTTTACAACTATTTGGGTACAATTAAATAGAAATGTCTTGCTTTATGTGAAATAAATAAATAATGTTTAATATTTCAACAATATTTTCTTACAAAATCTTATTTTCTTAACCATGTTTTGCGAACTTTGGTGCACAACAGTAATTATGTTTTAAAGACACTAGTTCCATTTTTAATTTTTATTCTATGGTAGCAACAATTAAAATTGTTTATATATTTAATTTTCTCTCATATGTGTATATAAAACAATTCAATGCGTATATAATAATTCTCTCTATATTTAAAAATAAATGCATATATTTATAAATACTAATATCTCTCAGTATATAAGGCACACATTCCAGGGAAAAAATGGTATTTTGAAAATCATGTTTTCCTGTAAGAATAGTGTTGTAACCAAGAGATGCATTAATGCTGTCTTGTCTCAATATATGGGCATAATAATACACAGGTGTATTTATTTAAGCAGAAATATAACAGTTGTAATTATGTGAAACAGTTTTTCAACTAAAACAGTTTTTTTTTTTTTTAAATTCTTAATAGCAGTAGGGATAAGCAAATAAAATATGAATATTTAATCACAGTTTTGAGTATATTTTCTAGCTGAGTAGTGGTTTTAAGTAAATGTTTCATTTCAATCAGTATTCTGACGTTGAAAAGAAGTAGTAATTGGAGCAAGTCTGTCATATATTGGCTTATCATATCCAGAGTAAAGGGAAAAAACTCATAAGACTTCAAAGGTTCTTTACCTGAATATGTGACTTTTATGTCACATGTACTGATAACCAATGATGTGCACAGTCACTTCTTTGAATGCCACTCACATTAAGTATGTGTGACTGATAGGTGGAACAGTAGTTGCTATTTCAAAGTAAGCTGTCTGATGTGAACATCACTGCATTGCAACTTAATCACACTATATCGTGAAAAATGTACCAGTCCAAATTTAGTGTGTTGCAAATTAGTGAATTGCAATTGTATTGAAAATGTTGAATATTATATTTTATGATACATATTTTTTGTTAATCAGATTTTTAAAAAAAAATTATTTAAAAACATTTTCAAACCGGAAGAGATGGTTGATTTTGTTTTTTTAAATCCAGACTGTATTGATTGAAGAAAAATGTCATATGTATTTTCAGAATGTTAGAATTATATCTGTTGTTTTAAGTAGCAACTGACTTTTTTAACAAAGGTTATAATGTGTTAGTGTAACTATGACTTGCATGAATTTGTTGTATACTGTGACTTCTGCCATATAAAAAGTAAAGTCTGTTCTTAGTAAATGAGGAAATGATTATTTAGTGTGCTTTCAAAATTTCAATCCTGCCAATAATAATTCCATTATATCGATGACAATACACATTATACATGATTTATAATAAATTTGTATAATGCTGCCTAGCATTATAAATGTCTCACTGTATAGTTATAGGGTGACCATCTGGATGACTAGAAACTGATTTTAACACAGTATATGAACATAATATACTCTGATAGATATTTTGTAGTCTCTACAATGTATTGTTTTTGTGAATCCAATCGTGTGGTTGGAAACTCTTATTGATGCTTCTTTATACAAAAAATATATACAAGTAAAATAAGATGATGAGTTTTTATGATTTGTTTGGCAGTTTGAACTGTCTGATGTGTTACACACAAACAAGTATAGTTGCATCACTTGTGTGTGTGTGTGTGTGAGTGTGTGTGTGTATGTGTGTCTCTTAAGTGGTAATTATAGCTTTTTTGACCACCTTATTAGTGAGACAATTAAATGCAAAGAAACTAAATATATCTTTATTTCAAGATTTTAAACATTTGAGATACATAAAATGTAACATTAAAATATGTAATGCTTTACACGTAATTATTCCCCACCCCCTAAAGTTTTTAATTAAAAAAAAGGCTGATATTTTTTCTTTAGATTAGAATAGCTATAAAACAAAAATAATGAAAAATTTGTCAATCACACTTTGAGGCTTCTGCAAACCATTCTTGGCAGGAAATTATGTCAGTTTACATATGTATGTATTAATTACTACAAATTATTGTATTCTATAAAATTGAATATTTCTAGTTTGCCTGGGAAAAAATCCTAAAATAACACATCTGTATGTCTATATTTCACAGCATTTAAAAAGGAGAGTTCAAATACAGTTGTTTAAATTAGTTTTCATTTGTTATTGTAAACAATTAATTCTGGTATCTTAAATAAAAGTATTTTCAAACAAAAATGTGTAATTTGAAAAAGTGACCCTTGTGTCATATTTATGAAATCATCTTTTGACCATGTGCTAACAATTGGCTGAAAGATAGGTTAGATCATCGTTAAAAGATTTTTCTGATGATAGTAATGCCTTGAAATGGTTAAAAAATATAGTCAGTAAAACTGCTGCCAGCGTACCATGTGTAACTTACTATTTGTGTGTTGTTGGAAAGAAAACTCTCTCTTGTGTAACTTGTCTGAATAGACAATTACTTACATTTATATATAGTTGCAAAGAAAACTAAGAAATATTCTCTATGTGTAATTTGCATTACAACTATGTGTAGTTGCAAAGAAAACTAAGAAGTATTCTCTATGTAAATGTATTGGAATGTTGATGATCTTTATTGTTAGTGAAAGTGATATTCTTTAATGAGAGAGTAAATTTAGATACAGAGACTCCTGTCACTAGCTACTAGTGAATTTAGATATACATATTCCTGTCACTAGCTCTTAATGATTTTAGATATCAGACTCTCTTCACTAGCTGCAATAGTTTCTTAGATGATCTGATAAATATCCACTTCTGATAAACAAGCCTAATTTGAGTAATTAGTTCTTTCACAATCTTAGACTGGAATTGACTTTTTAAGTTTAGAACGTGTGCTAAAATTAAATAAAATAAAATAATAGTTCTCATTTTCTTCCTTTTTATTAAAAGTCATATACACAGTGAAAAAGTCTATTAACTTGGAATAAATAAAAAAATATAATCAAATTAAACACAAAGCTGTTTCTTCTTTTCTTCTTTTAATAAAAGTATTTAATACAAACAAATCAAAATAAAATATTGATAAAATATATAATTAAAATGTTTTCAACGACAATAATATTAATTCTGAGATTAGAAATTAAATGATAAAATATATGATTAAATTATTTTAATAACAATAATATTAGTTTTGAGATCAAATGAAAATATAGGAACACTACTGTAATTTTTAAAAAAATAATGCTGTTGCAAAATTTTGGTTAGTTTACACTAAATCAATGCAATTTTTTAGAGAGAAAAAAACTTTCTTGGCCAAGGGAAGACAGAGTTAAAAAATGAATAATTAATCTCAACTTCAAGGTTCAATGAAAGAAAACTATCATAATTTGTGATCACTTTAAACAGATAAGTAACCATTTTTATTCAGACACACAGAATTCAAACACCTGCCACATATCAAGTTAACAACAATAAAAGGTAATAAATATTGGGAAGTAATGAGTATTCTGAAATGTTGGTCATCTTTTACACTGCAACATTTTTCTAGGTACCAATTGTGAATTCAACAATGATTACTGTAAGGAACCTAAAACTAATAAACTAATGCCTTAAGATAACTGTCTTTTAATTCAGTGTATCTACAGAAAGCACTTAAAATGAATGCCTTCAGACAACAGCCCTTTAATTCAATGTATATAATAAAAGTGCCTAAAATGAATGCCTTAAAACACTTGCCCTGAAATAGATTTACTGAACATGCCTACAATGAATGCCTTAAGATGACCTATATATAGAAGGTACATGTCCATTTTGAGAGAAATAATCTTCTAAGTTCAAAACTGAATCAGTGATTTTAAGCAAATAACTGGAGATCTTAGTATTATCATTGATCATGAATAATATCATTAGGTCATTAAAATGAGTGAAGACCTGATATATTCCAGACATGAATTTAAGCCCAAATAGAGTGAATATGACAGTGCAGTTATCATAAAAGTACAAGTTTTGATCAAGTGGAATAATCATTTGATGGTAAAAAATATCAGTTATTAAGATTAACCTGAACCAAGATTAATCGATAAAATGGAAAATCCACATAAACATGAACACAAATACATAAACAAGAAACTGTTAGGTCGCTGCCATGAAAAAAAGTCCAAAACCAAACATCCCCACTCCACACGCACTTATCTAATAAAACCTTAGTACAAAAATCATCTGAATCAAAAAAAGAAACTGATTGCACAAATACAAAGGGCTGGAGTGTGATGATATGTTAAATGTTAATATAAAATAATTTTTAAAATTATTATGCTACAAGATGCACTTTCTTGGATAACACTTGTGGTAATAAACTAACCCTTCTGATTAAAAATATGTTGTTCTCTCAACTGATCCTTTATTTGTTTTCAATTCCATTTTCCATTTTATGGATCCAGAGTAAAAATGCATCCGAATAATCATATGGACAAATGGCACTATTGTATATTATAGATTGTAACTATAATGATTGTGTTCAATGGTCAGTATCTCTTTCACAAAAACACAACAATGAAGGAAACATTTCTATTTCTATATGAGATAAGTATTTAGATAATAAAAATTAATAGCTGTCTGAACAGGTTCAACTTCCAAAATACTTTCACCAGCAATAGCATGAGAGTCCAATATAACAAATCCTCAACAAACACAATCATAAACAAATAATAAAAGTAAAACAAATCTTCACAATGTGTACAATCAAAAATCTTTCTTTAACCATAATGGAATCAATTAAATTCTCATCCAAGATAGTCGAGTCTATTAAGACATTTCCTTTAAATCATAAAAACTGCTGAAAAAAAGCAAATTAGTTAATGTTAGCATTAATAAAAACTCCCTGTTGAAAAATTATTTAAATTATTTGCAATAATATTTCTTTTTTACTGATAAGCATAGAAAACCTACACAAAGAGATGGGAAAAGCAATATTATTTCTACTATAAAAATCCTACACTTGGGGGTAACAACTGCAATACTTTTTCTACTATACTGATCAATAAAGAAACCTACACATGGGTGTGACAATTGCAATAGTATTTCTACTATACTGGTTAGTATATGGGGTTAACAAGTGCAATACTATTTTTGCTTCAATGTCATAGTAAAAACAAATTAACCATCCTTACTATCCCCCAAAACCATTCAATCAATCAGCAATATCATGTTAAAAAAAAAAAAGAAGTAATCTAAAAATAAATAATATCTGGAATAATAAAAATATGCTTTTTGAAAAGAAAATATAAATAAAACCCTGTGATTAGATTGTTCTTAGGACCAAGCTAGTTATACACCATGACTAATATGATAATAATTTGCTATATTTTTCAAGAGAACATTATTTGATGATTCACTATGCAAGGCTGTAGCCATTATGTGAGAGTGCTTATTATATTATTATTATCCAATGTCCATTGCAGTCTGGTCATTATGCAAGGTTGTAGCCAGTATGTGAACACATGGAGGCCTGTAGAAGGCATTGTGAATGGCAAAATTAAGTCGTGTTATTTTATACTATGTGTGCAGATTGTTATGCAGGAGTCTGCTGTTTTTAATAGCACTATTCCTGATAGAAAAGATTAATATGAATATATATTTTCT
This sequence comes from Sinotaia quadrata, assembly GCA_028829895.1. NCBI lineage: Eukaryota > Metazoa > Mollusca > Gastropoda > Architaenioglossa > Viviparidae > Sinotaia > Sinotaia quadrata. The sequence continues at coordinate 61,667,188 of CM054177.1, read as the reverse complement.
TGTAACTTACAGCCAGACCAAAAGCACTCATAAAATTATTTAAACTTAAAATATTGCCAGATAAGATATAAGTTCTTGGAGAAATTTACATTTTAAATAGGATTTATAAAACTAGTATAATTTCTTTCTTTTTTTTGAAAACTTCGTGTTTTATATTAAAAATGTTAATAAAGTGCTTTTAAAAAAAAAAAAAGAAGTCAAAATACAAATATACTGTTTTTTCAATATCTATTTTCAAACAGTCAACATCAGGTATGAAATAAAGATGACTTAGTTAAAAATATCCTAGTCTGAAACTATTATACCATAAACATGAAATATGTGCTTTAAAAAAAAGCTTTATATTAAGAAAAAAGATTAAATAGCTGAGATATTTCCTGAACTATTAAGTATTAGAGTGGGCTTTACCTTAAAAAGTAGTCTGGCTTGTTCAGAACTATTCTGAATAATAATAAACAATTTTTGTTTTAAAACATAGCCTAGCTTTTTTTTTTTGTCTGGAAATGTTACAAACAACAACAAATACTTTGCCTTAGTTAAATACATCCTTTCTTTTCAACAGAATCATTACGAATGACCTCAGAAAGTATATTACCATAACCTTTCTTTTGCAGGGAATCATTATGAACTTCAAGAGACACCCCACTTTAACTAGTTAAATTAGTGTAGCTCCCAAGTTCAGAGCTCTTGGACTTACTAGTTATCTATACCCTCACTCTCAATTAACAATAGCTTAGCTTAAACCCAGCATTATTAAAGTATGATGAACAATTGCTTTACCCTATTTGAAAATAGAGTAGCTCGTGTCCAGAGCTCTAGGACTTACTAGTTTTCTATATTTTCAGTTTGTAACTTGGAAACTAATAGTCGCAGAGACAAGTCTGAGATTTCTGATGCGAATAATGAAACACCAAGCCAAACATACCATCACACTGTGAATGTGAGAAACAGCTTTAGGAAAAAAGTAAAAAAATCCAATCATCACAAACAGTTTTAAGTACAAAAATCATACTGTAAATAGGTGAAACAGGATTAGAACAAAAAAAGTCAAAAATTCTAAACATCACAAACATTTTGATATCAAAGAAATTGGCTTAACATACAAGAGATTACATTCAATTGCCAAATTGTTGCCAACAATAACCATATAACCACAAAATTAATTTATAAGGTAAGAATGCAAATTAAACTGAAAGTTAGTCTCACATCAAATAACTATTGTGATATCAATAAATAATTCTAAAAGGATAATGAGCAAGTTCTTTAACCCCCTCCCCCATTTCAGATTTAATTTCATTTAAGACACTTATCTGTTACTCTCATATGGCAGTAAGAATGGTATCATTAAGACAAAATCCATACCACTCATTTCTTATTTACAAACAACAGGTAATAAGCTATGCTTATACCTAAGATCAATAACAATTCACATTAAAAAGATTATCAAAATATAATTTCCTTTTAAATGAAGAGAATTAAATGCATATTATATTTTGTTTAACAAAATGCAAAATAGCAAATGGAAGATAGCTTCTATTAGTAATCAACAAAGAAAATCAAAATTCAAACCTTTTTCTTTATGAAAACAAAATATAATTGTACAGAACAGAATATACTACAAAAGAGAATATACTCCAAAAAGAGAAATGTACAAATATTGATGTGAGAGATTGTCCATTTAGAATGCCTAACATGCAAAAACCCAGCAAGGTGTGACTCCAGTTCTTTGAGTAGGGTGTTCTATTTTTATTTATGCATCTTATGGATGGTAACAGGCATACATAAATGTACTTCATATTACTGCATTTGAAAACTGCCTAAGTCTGTCATTAAAACATTCTTGTTGTAAGTTAAAATATGAAACTAATTGTTGTAATTATTCAGCACGTTATATTTACAGCAATGGAAGGTCACGTGGTCATAACTATACTAATTTGTCATACATACTAATTATAGTATCGTACCACACTTTCATATAATAGGATGAACTTATTTCTAATAGTACATGTTTGGAGTTCCATATTTGAGCCTTGGACATTTTGAACCATTTAATGATTTATGATAATCCTTTAAAGTCTAAAACTGTAAAATAATTGCAACATCCATTGACTGCATTGCATTTAGCTCCTCTACACCAGGAAACAGTTTACACTGACAGTGATAAGTGATACATATCAGTAAAATTATTTTAATTTGCTTAACATCTACATTCAAAACCAATTGTTAATATTTTATTATAAACTGGCAAGCGAGAAATCTGATACAATAACTTAATAAATCTGATACAATAACTTAATCACAAACATGCTTGTATGTGTACACACACACACACACACACACACACACACACACGCACGCACACACACTAGTCATTAAAATTAAATTTTTTGGTTTGGGTTGGGTTGTCTTCTATGTCAAACTGCTGGCTTATGCAATGTGCAAAAGGATAATAATAAAGTGAAATACTCATTCTCTCTCTCTACTGCAACTTCTTCAAACGAGGATTCCAATGAACTCTCATAGTTGCTGGAAGCTTAAAAGCAACATTTCTTGTCCTCGATCTTTCTTTGGGGTCAGCATCAACATCACTCTCTTGGCTGGTTCCAGCCTTGTTGAAGCTACCTGAAGACTCTGCTTTCTCTTGCTGGCCTTTGTCAATATTATAAATTGTCATTTGTCTGTTTTCATGCACCTCATTAAGTGAACTTCTCTGATCAACTGGAATCCCCTCATGCCAAAATAATGTCTCTTGGGTGCCAAGACTCTGAGAGAATATTGCTTCCTGTGATGTCGTTTCAGCAAAATTCTCATATTTAACAGTGGCTGGTGCAAACAAATTCTGATGGTCATCAGCGTCTGGTTCAACCATGAGACTAGTATGTAATTCTTCATAAAATTCTAGTTGATCAATTTCATTTTCTGAAGACATGTAAGAGAATGAAAAGGTGCTGATGTAGTCATCTGAGATGCGGTAAGCTTGCACCAATGTTAGAATTATGAGTGAAAACAGCATTAAAATCAGCAGCACACTGAAAATCTGAGGACAAATATCAAAACCATTAATTCATACTTATAGTATATACATCATTATATGAAAACTGTCACCATGAAACAAGCTAGAGTCACTTTTGGATATTTGTTGATATTGAATATTGATATCAGGGGGAAAAAAAACCCTAGAAGAAAAATGCTTTTGAATGATACAAGTTGTAAGAAAATCTGACATCTACTGAATAATTTCAACATAAGATGGGTGCCCCTCAGATCTTAATTTCCAGACAAAGACAAAACCAGGCAGCTTAAGTCACATGTAAATTTTTTTTAGCAACTGTAGCAACTGCACAAGAACACCTTATTTGGCACAGACAATATAACACAAGTAAATAGTGTGGGACAGAAAATGCAAACTAATACACAGAATATTTTTTCAAAATAAAGTTGAACCACAACAAAATTCTTTGATGCTATAACTTAATTATTAAGCCACCCCAAAAAGCCATTTCGAATTTTGCCGTGTAGAAAACTGTGTTCGAAATTTCAGACAGTGAACTTTGATCTCGACTAAGGATTAAAGATTCAAAAGCGGTTGAGTTGACAGAAGCAGCTGTATGGCCAAATGCTCGAGAATGGACACACCGAGAAACACGCGTAGATTACCTAATCATGCGCACATAAAGAGGTTACGACGGTACATGAACACGAGATTCGGGCACCTTCTAAAGACACCAGACTTGCGCTAGCAGGGCAGTCTTTGAGTACGGTCACCCAACCATAACTATTTTACAAAGGGCGAGACAAGAGGGAGATTATGTCCGGAGGGGAAGATTAATACGCAAAATCCAAATTCTGCATAAATACCCTGTTTGGCAGAAATTAATTTCACTCGATTTTAAGTCGTGGCCCATATGTATGTCCCTCTACAGTGAGAGAAGCAGGAAAGAACTATACCAGGGAATTGTCTGATATGCTTCGAGGGACAAACGTCGACAAAAGATACAAACAACAACGCAAATTCATTGTGACTTGGAAGTCTTGGCTCTGATGTCGCCTTGGTCTAAAGTCTACAGTCACTACGGTACAAGCCAGCACTAAAAGGATAGGAAGCCAGAGAAGGTTGTAGGGACCACAATTGGAAATTGTGTCAGTAAAACTGTTTCTTAAGGGGCGCGCTATAGTAAAATAGCAAGCAAGAGAACATCCGTATGACTAGGTACACTGTTGAGTGGGAAGGCTACGAATGGATGTACAAAACCATGGAAGTGAGTGACCGAATATTGAATTGTGGAATTCCAAGAGTGGTTTACTAATCATGTGGAATTCCAAGAGTGGTTTACTAATCTATGTTGTGGAACTGGAGTTACACTGGACTGTATGTTAATTCAGGAAGTGTCTGTGTTATTAAGAACAAATTGTGAACTTTGTGGAACTGAACAGTTCATCAATAAGGTTTCCTGACTGATACAGATAACAAGTGGCTGATATAACAACATTATGTATATAGTATGTACCTCCTTACATTTGTAGTCTTAATGCCATTATTTATTCTTTATTACTTCATGCTTATAGAATGTACGACATTAAATTGGTGTTTTTACTGCCACTACTCCATGTTTACAGTACAAATATCATAACATGCATATTCTTAATTACTCCATGTTTACAGTCCTTACATCATAACGTGTATATTCTTAATTACTCCATGCTTACAGACATACACCATGACGTATAGTCTTACTTCATGCTTATATTGCCTACATCATGACATGTATAGTCTTACTTCATGCTTACAGTGCATACATCATGACATGTATAGTCTTACTCCATGCTTACAGTGCATACATCATGACATGTATAGTCTTACTTCACGCTTAGAGTGCATACATCATGACATGTATAGTCTTACTCCATGCTTACAGTGCATACATCATGACATGTATAGTCTTACTTCACGCTTAGAGTGCATACATCATGACATGTATAGTCTTACTTCACGCTTACAGTGCATACATCGTGACATGTATATTCTTAATTACTCCATGCTTACAGTGCATACATCATGACATGTATATTCTTAATTACTCTATGTGTACAGTATATACATCATAACCTGTATGTTCTTCATATGATTACTTCGTGCAAAAGTGCTTGTCCAAATGATAAGACCTACAGGAGTATGTATGATTGTTTCTTGGAGCACACTTGATGCTATATTATATACATGATTACATGTGTATTGGATTTTTTTTAAAAAACCATTTCATGTCTTAACTTTAAATTAAAATGCTCAGTGCCAGAATTTCTTAGCTTTTAAAGGGTAACTATCTAAAAAATAAATACAGGTATCAATATAATTTGTAACTTTAATTTTTATCTCTGAACTCTCTGCCTTAAAACTATTTCTGTTTGTGCTTTATTGAATAGTTATTTTTACAATTTAATTAGACAATTTTTATGGGATTTCTGAAATTTTTTCCTTTGATTTATTTTGTTAGGAGGAGAACTCATTACTACATTATTAATTATAAATGAGAACAAACATAAAATTGTATTTGTGCATGAGGAAAAGAGTGATAAAGATGTATCACAAAAATAAAAATCAGATGCTATTTATTTCATTTAGTGATTTACATAAAAGTAGTTTATAGCTACTGCTGTGTTCACACACCCTAACATATTCATTACCCACTCCAAACAATTTTTTTCTACTTAAAAATCCAAACCTGTGTACAATCTTTTGTAAATTATATCAATATAAATTAATGAATGGATAGGACAATCCTGTTCATGATATAATCCTGTAGCTACGGGCATTTGATTGACAACATTCTTCCAATTTCCTATGTTTGAATGAGGTATTGTTTCTTAATCCTAGTACTAGGAAACTTAGCAATTATTACATTATTATTTGCACTGGAAGGGCTCTTACATGTCTCATCTGAGACATTCAAGATAATGGTTCAACATTTTTTTCCAAATCTCTGTAGTTACTTCAGTCTAACTGTGATAAAATATTATAAAAGGACTTAATACAAAATTTACAATATAAGTTTTGATTGAGTTAGCTTAGATAATAAAGAAAATATTAATTTTAATTAAAAGTCAGTTGCAAGTACAACCGCAATTTTTTTTTTCTGGATGAAAATAAGTTAATATATATATCTCACCAGGAGATAAAGGGGTTACATATGACTCAGGCAGTGAAGAGGTTAATGTCAAAAGTAAATGCTTACAGAGTATATATACTCATTTATATTCTTGTGAATAATTCATATAGTGTTTATATGAGAATAGTATTTTTAATGTCAACTGTTCATACTTATAACATATACATATGCATTTGTATTCTTATCAATAACTCATAGTATTTATATCTTGTATTTGTATTCTTTATGCCAATTGCTCATAGAGTAATACTCCAGTTAACGTAGTCCCTTTTAGCAGTCCCTTTTAACGTAGTCCTTTTTAGCAGTCCCTTTTAGTGTAGTCCCTTTTGCTATAGTATGCATTCATTAATTCCTGACCCATCATGTCAGGTAAATTGTCTGCAAATGATGTTAGTGTTTCTAAGAATCAAAGGAAAAGCATTTGCTTGGATGTGGAAGTTGCATATGTTATGGTAAGCATCAAATTCATGTGGGTACTTCTGTAAACTTGACAACATCTATGATGAGAACAATTATAAAAAATGCAGACAAGAGCTCCTGCAACTAAAGACTTGAAAATGTTTGTGTGAAAGCCGGAAGCGCCCTCTACAAAAAGAAGAACTTGAAAATGTCAGCAAAGAAAAAAGGTTACCCACTCAAAAAGTCATTTCTTGAAGAAATGGAAAGGCCTAGAAAAGAAAAAAACACAACTCATTGATGCCTAGATCTTCAAGAAACCAAAGTATATAGAAGACCCAAAACCTGATCCCTTCATACAATTAGTGAATGTTTGTTTGCTTGTATTTTAATGCAAGTCAACCACAGGCAAAATGATTAAAATCAGGTGAACAGGATTTTTAAAAAGAATTAATGTAAAAATTAAAACAGACTACAAAAAGGATATAGATCATTAAAAAACTACAAATAAAATTGGGATAGGACTTAAATATAACTTTAATTAAGTTTATTTTGATTTCCACATCAATTAACACAGCATGTTTTACTGGAAATTAATATTAATGCATATCTGGAGTTGGCACTCAATGTGAGCAAAATTGAACGTCTCTTTCACACCATTCAGGTCTCCATTTTTTATTCTTTTAATATTTTTGATAATATTTTTCTATAGTAAAGAAAGAGTTGAAAGAGGGATGTCTATCTACTAACTGCACAATTAAAAAAGTGTGTCTGGGTTTCAAGTGGTAGAGGAACTATGCAGATCATGTGAAATGTAGGAATCTGTTGCTAATATGTGCAGACATTTGTTGTTCCCACCCACCCCTCCCCCATATTTTAATGTTTTTAATTATTGCTATGACTTCCCACCTGCCACCGAGTCCAGACAAGAATATGCATGTTTTACCACCTCAATGTGCCAAGCACCAGGACTAGCATAGTAAGTATACTAAATGGTCTCACCAATTCTAAGCCACCACTTTCCATGACACCAGGACTAGCATAGTAAGTATACTAAATGGTCTCACCGATTCTAAGCCACCACTTTCCATGACAGCAGGATTGCCTTCTAAGGAAGTACGTGCATATATAGAGTTTGGAGGGAAAATCACTAATTTATTGATAATGATAGTAAAGAAATATACTGATGTTGCTAATTAACAATATGAATAGGAATATAGTTTGTGCAATAGACCCTCCTGTCCTAGGGCTTGGCATGACTAGTCAAATGATCAGATCAGGCCTCCCTGGCTGCCTGTCTAGGGCTTGGCATGACTAGTCAAATGATCACATCAGGCCTCCCTGGCTGCCTGTCTAGGTGAAATTAGAGACAAAGTGATGTGTTGCACTAGACCAATTAGCAATGTGATGTACTCAGTCACCAGGATCTTTTCATCCACCATTACAGATTGCAGTGCATGGCGAATATGCTGCCCCCATTAAATTCCTCTTACAATAAGCTGGAGGAGGGAGTGTGAACTATTCTTTATATCCCAGAATCCCCCCAGGAGATAATTAGTGACTTTTCTTTTTTAAAAATCACTCAATAAAAGTTCATTATTGTTCTAAAGTACTGCATTTGTATTTTTACCTATCTACTAAAATATATTTGCAAAATGTTATAAGTGACCCTGTGTGGTTTGGTTAGTGCTTCACATTCTAGAGTCATATCTTGAGCACTAACCAGAGTCTTACAGTATATACATGTGGATTTGTATTCTTAATTTTATTACTTTATGCTTACAGTAATTTCATATATGCTTTTATTCATATCAACAGTTATTACTTAAGTCATTTGAACCTTATTTCTTCTGCATTATTCCCCCCACACACACACATACACAGGCAAACCTTAACAAGTCTATATTTGTTGTTGTTGCTGTACACATTGCATAAAATACTTACACAAGCTGCTGCATAAGTACTTAGACAAACTGACTGTAAGTACTTGCACACACTAACTGCATAAAGTATTTACATAAAACCAAGTGCAGAAACTACTTACATAAGTTGTGTTCATAAACTATTCACACAACTGACTGCATTAAGTACTTACATAAGTTGTGTACATAAAGTATTTACACTGCATTAAGTACTTACATAAGCTATATTCAGCCACATGATAAAGGGGACATGTTTCTGCACTTTTTTCAAAGTTATAATCCATATGCTATTCTGTAAATCACTGCAGGTAACACTGAAAAGAAATTATTTTAAATTCCAATAACTAATAGCTGCAGCACTAAATACTAGTTACATTAAAAAAAAATTATAGCTTTGCCACAGAAAAAGAAAAGAGAAAGAGTGAAAAACAGACAGACATTTTCATGACTTAGAAAATTGCAGATAAGACATATCAATTAAAATAGTAAACAACAATAAGCAATGTATGTCGTGATAAATAAATGTGAATGACTATTTCCAAAATTGATACTGTGACAAAAAACAAAGACACTTTCTGCATTTTTACTGTCGCAAGAAGGAAACAGAAACCTTTTATTCCTTTTGTCTTGGACATTAATTACAATTTGGCTGAAAATTCAAATTTTAATTTATCTATTTTCTCCTGCTATTCTCTTTATACTATTATACTCCCTTAAAGACAACTCACTTATTAAGCCCTTTATTTGCAAGAGTGTTCACACAGAATGTTGATATTCCATTGTTCAGTTTAACAAAGTTGACAATGGAACACACAAATAAAAAAACATCAGTCAGCAGTACTGGTAATGCAAATGACAAGTCATATCTGAAAAAGAGAAGACGGCTTGACACATAAATTCATACAAAGTAAAATAAACAATTTCTGAAAGGAAAATAAATATTCTGATAGAACTGCATGATTGTGAAGCAGAAGTGCCTGCCTTCAATTCTAGTTAAGACATGTCTCTTTGTACAATGATATACCAGATCAGAACTGAAAATAATTTTTTTTAATTCTTTATATTAGAAAATGTAATTGTGCACAATGACAAAATAATTAAAAATGAAAAGACTAAAATCTGAAAAATAATAATTAAACAAGACTTTAAGACCTTGTTAACACTGTTCAAAACTTAAGATAATAAAATTATAACAATATACACAAGGTCTTCATAAATACTATATTTCAACACTGCTCAAAACTTAGACACTGTAATGAATCCATATGCAAAATGGTAATATATAACAATTAACTGCATTAACATAAAATATATAATATGAATTTACAGTTTGAACAAACAATGACAGAAGAGACAATGCTCTTTGCTCTTCTTGACAATAAAAAAGAGGAGTTTGAACAAATTATGACAGAGAAAAGATAATGCTCTTTTTGAAGAAAAAAAAAAGGGGTGGGCCTTGAACAAATGATGACAGAGAAGAGGCAATGCTCTTCTTGATGATTAAAAAAAAGATGTATCTTGAAGCCTTTTAAAAAATTACTTCCTCACATTACAGCACAACAGGCAGGAAATTTCAGCTAAATGACTCTGATAAGCAAATGAACATTGACCATATGACTATTCTGCCTTCAGAATATTGTGTCTGTTGATAAGCATAAACTTGTCGCGAGTGTATATACACAAGTGAGATCAGCCAAATATTTAGGGCTGGAACCTTAGTGAAACATAACAGAGAAGAGATCTGTGCTATAGTCTGCTATGAAGAGATAGCTTTATATGGTCAGAAAGTGAAGTGACATCTCAAGAACTCAACAAGAAATGTCAATTTGAACCTCTTTAAAGGACAAGTGCTTACCAAACTTATTAAAGAATATATTCATATTGAATATTTGTTAAACAATCTAGATAAAAGTGGAAAATGTTTTGTTATTTTAACCCTACCTTCTGGAAAAGGTTGACCCTTATCCTTAGACTGGAACATGCCATTAAGTTCCAAACGCTCACTTCGATTAACCAATCAGAGCGCAGCTCAGCCGCACGAAGCAAAAGAACTAGGAATATACCTATGTAATGTTGGATCAAGTAAAATTGACCGCAGTGGCAACATACTTTGGCCCCTGGCCTTATTAAGTAGAATAAACTACTATCACTACTGCCGTTATCAACACAGCAGAGAAAGTCCTCTGTATTTACATGTACTACTGCCAAAGGTATGTGGTTTTGCTTGCTTAATTAATACTTTCATCATGATTAAGGGTTGATATTAATTCTATTTTAAATTGCTACTTTCGTTCATGTATTAAATGTATGATGACCATGTGTGTCCATTAGAGTTGCTCGAACACAAACAAGGAATACAGAATCTGCCAGAACATTATGGCTCAATGAACTTTACCTTACGACATCACATGGTTGTGATTTAACATTTAATTCATATGCATAAATATATACCTGTACAAATTGTAGCTGTTAACCTATTATCACATGCAATCATGCTGTCTTATATTATTTTCTTCAATTATTGTTGATACCTAGACTGCTCGTCTTAGTGTGACTTACTTCTATGTTTTATGTTATAGCCATCACCCATAATAATTACTATCCTGGCTGAGGGTATCTGGGGGCTCAAGCTATCTCTATATCTCCTATTCTACATTATCTATCTTCCTTCTTCTAATATTGTGGCCAGCCAGAAGGCATGTTTTTTGGAAATTAGCCTAGGTTATGGGCGGCCCAAGGTGGTAGAGAATTAACATCTTGCCCACCTCTCAACAAAATGTCACAATTGGTGTGTCAGAATTTCTTTTTTAAAATCCCTGAACTCCACAAAAATTAAAAACAATAAATTAAAAAAAATAAGACCATAAATTTTAGAATAAAACCATAACTTGGCTATGATTAATAGCTTTGCCACTCAAAAATAAAATGTGATGATAAATTTGCCTCTCTTTTCCAATCCTGAATCCTGAAACCCAACATCAACTAGCCTACATGCAATGGCATCATGCTTTTGCTTGTGAGTCAAGTGATTCATCTGGCAAGACTGTGACTGATATTAATATCATCTGCTACTTGAACAGCCAAAATTTAGAGATGGGAAATGAGTAAGAAAAGAAAAAACAACAACATGGCATACTGATATAAGTTTAGATATACTCCATCAGATTTGTTGTTAAAGTACATATGCATGACAACAGCACTTATAATGTGCACACTGGAGCTTTTATTAAGATGTACAGGATGACACAAACATTTTATGAAGCTCTGATTTCATCTATTACAAATAAATGCCTTTTATAGTTTTGAAAAAATAAACAAATGCGCAGTATAGTAAAGAGATCCTAAGGAAAAGACTCACTTTTAAAAATTCACCTGACTAAAATTACTTCAGAGAGAAAAGTTAAATATTTTATTAAAGAAATAATAGTATAATGTGTGTGTGTATGTGTGTGTGTGTGTGTGTGCGTGTGTGTGTGTGTGTGTGCGCGCACGCGCATGTGTGTTTGTATCTGTCTAAATAGGCTTACTAAATATAACAACTATAAGAATAATCTACAGAAAATTACATAGACCCAGAACAGTACCTGTCTTCTAGTATTTCTGAGTTGCTTCTTAACTTAGTTAGTTGAGGCAGCAAATACGTCTTGTCAAAGCCTATATTTGGTGGCAGTTCTCTATACAATTTGTTCTTCATTTCTCGAGGGATTTTGCTAATGGTCCTGCCAATAAAGTTTAAACCACTTGAAATATAAAGAACTTAGACTTTGTTCAGTCAAAATTAAATAACATTGAAGTAAAATAAATATTCGGTCATAATTTTAAAATGAAAGTATAATATTAATACATTTAGTTAAAATTACATAATGAATTTAATTAAATTTTGGCAATATCTGAAAAACATTGTAACTTTTTAAGAAAAATGAAAAATTTAGAACAATTAGTCAGAAGTAACTGGTCAGCAAGCAAAAATATCTGACATATTAAGTTATTCAAAATCAAAATTTAGAAATATAAAGCTGTAAGAAAAAAAAAGCAAAAGTAAAGTTTAATACATTCAGTTATAACTAACAGTCAGTAGGAAAAATATATTTATATAACAAAAGTGATCCAAGTTTATAGTGTAAGGAAATAAGCAACATAATGTTTAGTATATACAGTCATAAATGATTACCAACATGTAAAATATATTTATCTGACATATTATTCATGATCCAAGTTTATAAAAATAAAATTGTAAGGAAATAAATGAAATAATGTTAGTACATTCAGTCAGTCATACAGAAGTGCTCAGCAAGCAAAATATATTTATCTGATATATTAATTAGTATTCATGATCTAAGTTTATAAATATAAAACTATAAGGAAATAAGCAAAATAATATTTAGTACATTCAACAAGCAAAATATATTTATCTGACATATTAATTATTATTATTCATGATGTATGTTTATAAATATAAAACTGTAAGGAAAGTGAAACAGTTCACAGAAGAAATTATCTCTTAGCTCAACTCATTAAGTATGAAAGCTCAGAGCAGCTTGTGAAAATTTAACATAAAGGAATTGTATATAAATAATTAATTCATGGTAACTAACATTTTTATACATGAAGACAAGTAAATATTTATTGAGAATGCAAAGAATGATCAATTTATATATAATTTGCTGTATTTCTGTTTCAAACTTTATTATTAAGTATTTCAATAAATTGAATCATTTTTACACCATAGTTTCCAAACTGACAGTAGTAAAGAACAAAGTGCATAATAAATAAATAAATTAATATATTTAAACAGGAGTTAATAGCCAGATTTTGTCTCTAAAAAAGATAAAATTAATTTATTTATGAAATAAATAATATTTTATTACAAATTATCAGAAATAAGTTAAACAAAATATTTAATTAAAAATTATTTTTTACCAATTAAAGACCATTTGAGCAGGAATCTATTTCAAACACATATTTATACTCACTTAATCTTTGGGCAGTGCCTCTGGACTAGGCCGATTTTGCGCAAAATATTTACACATGCAGATATTTCAGTAATGTTAACATCTCTAAATCTAAAAATCTTAAATAGACAGTACTTTTATAGATGTTATTATTTTAGTGTTAAAAGAGGAATAGAAACCAAAGCTTTTGATGACGCATGATATTGCCACATGGCAACACAAAGTGGCTTAAAGTTAAACACTATGGGAACAGCCCCGTCAAGGTTGTTTCTTCATTCCATGTGAGGTTATGGTCTGTAATAGCACAAGACATTCCTGCAGAGTTCAGTTTCCAATTGCTGTCATATCTTCAATATAAAACAGTGGTATCATTGATGAAGCTTTTTTTGTGTACACTAATAACAGAACATCTCTCACAGAAATATGCTATTTTGATCACGTATATTGGAATATCCATTATGACTACAACTTTGAAATTTTACATACATTATCAGAACCCCTAAATCTATTGAATGAGATCATATGCATGGTTGACCTAGATTCCTCTTTTACTTAGTCTTTAAGATGTCTGGTTCTTAAAAGGAAAATACAATGAGATGTTCACATGCTTCAAGCTCTGTTTATCAATCAAATAGTGGATTCTTCAAATAGTTAGAATTATATAAACTGTACAATGGAATTACACAGAAATTACATTATAATGACAGCAAGAAAGCCCAAAATTGCAGTCAGAATTATTCTTAATTATCAGGTATTTTAGGTTAAAGCCATTCCTGCAACATAGAAATCATAGAAATAGGTATTTGTGTTTCAGCAAAATGAAGTAGTTGCTTGTATTTGTGGATATGTAGCATGCAGAATACCTCAATTTAAACAGAAGAATGGCATTCAACATGAATGTGAGAGATATGCAAGATGGTCTGGTTGAATTTGCATAATTTGTATGCAACCATGATGCAAATTCAATGCACTATCAAACAGAACCCATAAATGTAAAAAATAAACTTTAAAAAACTTATATAAATATATATAGAAGTGTAAAAATCCCTGTAATTGATAAATAAATAAATAGTCAAACACTTACTCTGTTGATAAGTAAAAAGGAATATAGGTCAATGGTCAATTTTGGACATAAAACATCACATCAATTAATACAAAATAATAGTTTGGGACTCTGATAAAAGTAAAATAAAGAGCATAGTACTCACTCTCAAGGCTGCAAAATAGATATAGTGGAAATGTACTTTTTGATTTTATAAATAACAACAATTTATCCCATAACCTCTTACAACTGATAACAGCAATGAAAAAAAAAGGGGGTGGGTTAACAGACACTTTATATGGAAAGTATGACACAAATGTAAAAAACCTCACTGCACTAGTGTTGAGTTAAAGAACAGTAGCATCATAATAGTTATTGTGTGCATGAGAATCATGATAGTATAGGCATGTCATTGATCACTTATTTATTGTTTGGTAATTATAAGTGAGCAAAATGCACAACAAAGCATCAGCTTCAAATGCTGACTTTTGGCATGGCTATGATTCATTACACTAAGAATAGTGCACAAGGTTAAACATAGCATATTTGGAGCTCAATAAATCCTGAGACACAACAAAGTACATGTAGTGGCTTAGGTTAAACAGCATGCTTACAGAGCTCTCAATAAGTCCTGAGATGTAATTCCAAATATAGAGTCCAGCAAAGTACAAGAATACATCAGTACATGAGACTGTTTTACTATGCTCCTATTAGGCTAGAGAAACAATGTTAAGATTCTTTCATATGGCAATTTCAATGCAACCAAAACTTAAAATAATCTACACCAGTACATGTAATTATGCATGCCATTTGTTCAGAGAAAGAGATTCGTGCATGTGTGATTTTAAAAAAGAAACATCTGGAAATTATTTAAATCTGCATATTATTAAATAACTTTATATATAAGTTCATTAACAGTACAGTAACAAGAGGATTTATTTTCGGAAATTCCCGATTAACTCTCCCCATTTTTTTCTCTAACTCTCTCTCCATTTTTCCTTTTATTGAACAAGGGTAGCTGCGTGCGACCTCATAAAGTGTATGCACGGCAGAAATAACTTCTTGGCGAGGTGAACTTTAAATGCATCAGAATTATTCTACTCTGATCTACTACTTTTCAATAAATGAACTTATTAAAGAATCACTGATTACAGTAAATCAGATCTATAATATTTAAATTTTTGTTGGTCTTTATACTGAGGGCCTATTTGTCTATGACCATAGATTTAATAATGGAATAAAAGTCGATATTTAACCTAATATATACGTTTTAACATAATTTTTTAAATGACACATATAGCAAAACAACTTGGACTACCGGATTAGAAAAATATTAATGATAGGCCTACCAAAGTATTTTCATATCAACCGTAAGATGCGATGTTTCCATTTTTCAACACTCACCTGTCTAAAAGAACAAAATTTTCACTCATGTGCATAAAAAACCAAACCCAAATGAGAGAAGTGATAAAAATTCCAATTCCAATATATGTTGTAAAGTGGCAATCTTTCGTTTCGCCCCAAACGGCATTTGCCAACACGGTAACGGTCTTATTGACAGCATTGTAAGTTACCGGCAAATTCGCATTCAAAGGGCAGTTCCATTGAAAAAAGCGCTGCACTACAGATACTGAAATCCCTTCAGCAAGGCCACAAAGCCCTGTGGTAGCGATCAAAAGTGTGTGGGATTTCATCATCTGCTGCTGTGAACAATGGTTCATGATTAAACACTTTACATAGAAAATGTCTCCTGTCAGCCACCCGTTGCCTTGCTAGACCTATAAATAGCCTGGCGAAGTTTGGACAGCACGTCACGTGGTCTTTTGCGCTTATTTATACGCATCGAAGTTGTATACGACTAGAAGAGAAAAACCGCTACTGCTGGTAAGTGTTATACATACTTTTGATTAGGGCAAAGATGCAGTTGAGTCATAAATTAATTCTATGTAGAAAACATTGGATTATCACGCTGTTTTATTTTAATGTGCACCATCTTGTGTGTATGAATAATACTTTGGTTGTTCCTAAGTACTACTAAGTATAATAGATGGCATCCATCCCGGGGAATTTTGGTGTGTGGGTGTGCGATAAATTGAAGTACATGATATTCCGGAGTGGACCATGATCCGATTGGCAGGTATAAAAAAGGTCCGTGCGAGCAGACTGCAAATGTACACGACGATCACCCAAAACCCACCCGACATCACCAAGCAAACAATAAATCTAGCCACTGAAACAGTAACCAAATTCATAATAAGCAACATCAAGAAGTCCTCTCCGCCCCCAAGAACTAAAAGAAAACAAAAACCAGGTACCCCCTGGTGGACAGCAGAGTGCTCTGCGGCCACGAAAAACAGGAAAAAAGCATTTAGAAGATACAAACGCACACGACGACCAGACGATAAAACGAAATTTAATGAAGCCACCAAACTAGCAAAAGAGACAATAACCAAGACCAAAACACAAGAGTGTCTAAATTTTTGCAATTCGATAGACACACAAACAAACATCAGAGAGGGATGGAGAAAAATAAAAATGATTAACAACCCGAAAAAACAACATATGCCCACACTTTTGGTAGACAAGACCGAATTTAAGACGACCAAAGACAAAACCAACATATTAGCCGACACGTTTCAAAGACACAGCTCCAACGCCAACCTCGACCCACGTTTTCTACCAACCAAGACTTTTACTGAAGAAAAATATAAGGACCCCACAAAAACGAACAAACAAATACTAGACGAAGACATAACGCTTCACGAACTACTCGTAGCTCTTAAAAACAAAAGAAAAAGCTCATCCCCGGGTCCAGACCTGGTTACATATGAAATGATCAAAAAAGCACACACCAACCTCCAAAAAACGATCATTCAACTGTTTAACCGCATCTTCGCAGTGGGCGAATTCCCTGCTAAGTGGAAGAAAGCATTCATAATCCCCATTCTTAAACCAGGAAAACCTAAAACAGACCCCAACAGCTACAGACCCATATCACTCACCTCCCAACTAGGGAAAACTTTAGAAATAATAATAAAACAAAGACTCATGCACTATTGCGACACAGCAGGAATCTTACCGCCGCAACAAAGTAGTTTTCGCCCAAACCGCTCCACCCAAGACCACCTGGTAAGCCTAAACCAAGCAATAATAAATAGGATAAATAACCCAATCACCAAAAAACCTGCGTCTAATACGAAAGGACTATGTGCAGTGTTCCTGGACATCGAGAAGGCCTATGATATGTTATGGCATACCGGCCTTCTCAATAAATTAATTCAAATAGGAGTAACAGGAAATATGTTTAGTGTGATAAAATCATTTTTACAGAATAGAGAAATTTCAGTCAAAATCGATAATGAAACATCAGAATATAAAAAACTAGATAACGGAGTACCTCAGGGTAGTGTCATCAGCCCGCTTTTATACATTATCATGGTCTCAGACCTATCAAAAAACATCAATAAACAAAACACACTAAGCCAGTTTGCTGACGACACCTCCCTGTGGGGTAATGTCACACACAAAAAAACAAGAAACAGACCTGTCACCACAGGTATCCAAGAAATACAAAAAGATCTCGACAATATCACAAAATGGTTCATAGATAACGGTTTTAAATTATCAGCACCCAAAACGCAAGCTATAATATTTCAGGGCAAAGCAATAGGGAAACGCACCTATCCTAGACTAAAAATAGATGGTGTAGAGGTAAACTACCAAACCAAAATAAAGTTCTTAGGAGTGATATTTCAGGAAACCCACCAGATAAAAGAATATGTAGACCAATGTATAGTAGCAGCAAACAGAGGATTAAACCTGATGAAGGTAGTATCAAAACCATCATGGGGGGCCAACATTAAAACTATGCTTAATCTATATCATGCCTTTGTGATGTCCAGGCTACTATATGCACCAACCTTATTATTAAATCTAAATATTACAACTCTAAAAAAGCTCTCAGACACCCAGGCCAGAGCTCTAAAAATAGCACTAGGAGTACCAACATCATCATCTAATATTAGTACAATAGCAGAAAGTGGACAAAGACCAATAGAGATCACGATAATGCAAAGAGCAATAAAAACGTATCTAAAACTACAGACAATGCCGGACAACCACCCAGCCAAAATAATAACAGCTCCTGACTCATCAACGCTTAGCCAAATAACCAATTACATAGAAGCAAGTTCAGGGCAAAAACTTATTATTAAGCCACTGATTAACCTGACAAACAAGACACCCACCTAGAAACTCAGACCACCCAACGTCAACAGAACATTAGAACAATACTCGAAAGTAAACTCCCCAACACTAATGAAACATATATTTTTGCAACAACTGGAAGAGTGCTATAAAGGCTGGACTATAATTTATACGGACGGATCTCACGACCCAACTAATGGTAAGACAGGAATAGGAATATTTATCAAAAACCAAGCCGAAATTAGCCTCAAAATAACGGATAACACTACTATATTTACAGCTGAGATGATGGCCATATTAACTGGACTAGTGCAAGCTAGCAAAAACAAACTACCAAACACCAATTATTTAATAGCAACTGACTCTCTATCGGCACTAAAGGCGCTGGAAAAAAACTCGGGACAAAGACCAGATATTAATTATTTAATACTAAACAAAACAAACGAACTAATTGACAAGGGCAGTAAAGTAGACATAATATGGATCCCAGCCCACATTAATATACCAGGAAACGAAAGAGCGGATAAACTAGCAAAACAAGGACTGACCCAAAATAAAGAACTAAATATTTTAATGTCGCCTCAGGAAAACTTTAACCTACTAAATAAACAACTCAACAAGATATGGCAAGGAAAATATAATATACTAGCAAAAGGTAGAAGACCCAAGATAGACAAAACTATCAAGACAACCCCAACATATTTTGACTCTACAAGAAGGGACCAGACAAGAATAACTAAACTACGTCTAGGTAGTGAAAGAACACACTACACAGATATTAAATGCAGTTGTGGGCAACGCCTGACATTCGAACATATATTAAAAAATTGCCAATTGATAGCCCAGGAAAGAAGGGATTTTACAGAATACTTGATAGAAAATAACATTCAGACTACAATAGAAGGGGTACTCAACCCTCCAAAACAGCTCTGGCAGGGGTGTCTTAGCAAACTTAATAGTCTCATCACCAAACACCCCCTTCACAGACTACTATGAAAGAAACTAGAGGGAAGATATCCCAAATTAAAACCCCAAATTACACTTAGGTGGTCCTATGCGCCCCACACGAAATTGAGACCAGTGGTGGGAAGCTAACTGTTGGGATGACTATACTCTCTCCATGTACATAACAGTATCCCATCCAGGGCCCGAGAATATATAGATAATTTTAAATATTTAGAAATTTTTTTTTTTTTTTTTTTTTTTTTTTTAACAATAGCCGATTGCTGGCTTTGTCCGCCAGCAAGGCGGGGGAAATCCGACATGAGGCGACGCCCCCCAAAATCCAGCCCTTGTGGGGGGCTGGGTGGCGGCAGACAAACCGACCCAAAACAACGTCCCAAAATAACGGACCTGGCGCGCCCCATAGTACCACCACCCAATGTGGCAAATACGATGGGCAGGTCCCACCCACCCACATTCCCCCACCACCCCACAAGGCCACGAACCCAACCACAACATAACCTTTCCCTCTCGCACAAACCACAGGAGGTATTGCGAGATGGTTCCCGAGCAATAGATGCCTACTATAGACATAGCTCGAGATATATAATCACCTTTTTTATAGTCCCCACAATCTCACACTGGATACCTCAGACACACAGCTCGCAACGAAGCCTAAAGGGGTGCTCTGGTTTCAGTGTGAAATTTACCCCCCAAACCTTGATTTTTGATTTATTCCCAAGACCTATAACCCCCCAAACCGGTGCCGGTAATCTGCCTCCACTCAGTCACCCACTGGGTATGAGTTGGGAGCTAGTGTCGGATTATAAACCTATGTTTTTTCCCCGGATGGGACCTATGTGTTAAAGGAACTTTTTTTTTTTTTTTTTTGTTTGTTTTTTTATGTGAGTGTGTGTGTGTTGTATTGTTGAAGTATCGTCTGGAAAGTGCATGTAGTAACATATATGTTTATTATTTCATCCCAACCCCATTGCACCCATGAGGTCTGTCCTTTTTTACATTCCGTCTGCTTCCCCAGTGATGCCCCCTACCGCCCCACCATTGGTCGACTAAAGTAATGATTGGGAGGACCACCTAAATTTATACAACAAAATTACAAAGTAAATAAGGAAATAATAATGGATATATAAAAACAACTAATTAAATTATTATAACCAGGTAAATAAACAAGTAAAATTGAACAAATAATAAGCCAAATGATAAATGATTAACAGGAGAAAGGAAAAAATAAAAGGGAAAAAATAATAATAATCAGAACTGCTAAATAATATAAAAGGAAAAAAAAAGAGAAGAAAAACAAAAAGGGTGTTGGATTCTTTGTTGTTTTTTTTAAAAAAAAAAAAATAAAATAAAAAATTTTTAAAAAAATAAAATAAAATAAAAAATTTTTAAAAAAATTAAAAAAAAAAAAAAAAAAAGGGGATACACCCGAACAACAAGAGCTCAGAACGACAGACAGCCTTGACCGGCCAGGCATGAGGTAACGAGTAAGCCACCAAACAACTCTGCGGACTTTTGGAAACAATACATGAGAACTACGTTGACATAGCCAGTGGGCTAAACCACCCCCTCCCTTTTCCCCCACACACCCCTCACCCAGCGCGAAAGCGGCGGAAGCCGGAAGCGCCCCCTACACTCCATCCAGACTGCAAATGGACTTGGATGGGTGAGTTTTAAAAAAATCTTTCATGCCACGCGAAGGAGAAAGGGAATGTGCATGTTATGTTGTGGTGTCCAGATACTGTGATATAATTTTTAATGTTTTGTTTTTCTTTGTAGCTAATCAATAAATATATTTTCCTTTTTCAGAATTACTTCTGTTTAGCCTACTGTGTGTACACCTCAAGTACAGACCACCACCAGAGTCACATACGGCTTATGTAGCGCACACCCACCCTCCTCTAAAAATAGCTACATGCAAAACTACCTTCCAGAACGGCTGACCCTTATCCCCGGACTGGAAAAATATGTGAATATTCCAGACACTCTCTCTCTCTAACGAGCCAGTCCAGAGCACTGCTCAACTGCACCAAAGGAACATACTAATATTTGTAAGTGGAATGCAAGCTGACCTCTGAGGCAAGACATATTTTGGCTCTCAGTGTTAATAAAGTATAATCATAGTAGTAACCTTATCGCCCAGTTTCCAATGCAGAAGGAAGCCATCCTCTATTTATTACTGCCAAAGGTATGTGGGTTTGCTTGTGTAACTAAATATTATATCTATGTTCATGTAACCATAACTATATTTTATATTGTTATATTTTGCTTATGATATTAAAGTGTATGATGACAATGTAAATAAGAGCACATGTGGATGGATTCTAAGCCATGTGTATTTTACTGGAAGATCGGCACTTTATCTGAGACATTGATTTTGATAAGCGCTGAGCTGCAAAGCAACACCAGAATGGAATCATCTTATCTGAGACATTGATTTTCATGAGTACTGAGCCACAAAGCCATAACAGAACCTCATTGTCTTGGTTGTTGAATTTGTCAAGCATCAAGCCATAAAGCAATGCCAGAGTGGAACAACCCATTTGCCAGACACAGTTCCAAGGACTATGTGCACAACTGCATATATATATATATATATATATATATACACACACACACATCACTGGGCTCTAGATGACATGTCAGGCAACCCCTAAGCTAAGCGATTTTAAGTCCAATAAACTGAACAGCTTCACTCAAGATTCAATCAAATCCCATTGAACTTTAAGTAATTGAACCTCAACCAAATTCAACAAAACTATCTCAGTTATTTCAGAGTTCACTCAGAAACATTCAGTGCTCTCTTATAAACTCATTATTAAGTTGCTCATATGAACGTACCAAATAACTACTACAGCTCACAGGAGATATCGTGATGGAGGGTATGATCTGTGAAAAGGCATGGACCATTTATGCTGATTTGCTGCAACGGATGAGGTATCAGAAGACTCGTTTAAAGACAGTCAGGGCTAGTTTGACAATTTTAAAAAAGAGGACTGGCATTTACTCCATTGTCAGGCATGGTGAGGCAGCAAGCTCGGATGTGAAGGCAGCTGGGGATTATCTTAAAATATTTGCTGAATTGATAGCAGCCGAAGGATACATCCCCCAGAAAATCTGTTCAACTGTGATGAGACAGGGCTATGTTGGAAAAAGAGGAAGACTTACCTAATGGAAGAGGAGAAGATACCAGGCCACAAACCCATGAAGGATAGGTTAACCCTCGCACTGTGCGCCAATGCAAGTGGTGACTGCAAGATCAGGCTGCTGCTCCTGTATCATTCAGAAAATCCCAGAGCCTTTAAGTCGCACAAGATTCTAAAAGAGAAACTGCAGTTTTTGTGGAGGCGTGGGTCACCAGGTAGTTCTTTGTGGAGTGGGTAAACCTGGTCTTTGATTCTTCCATGAAGAATTATCTCCAGGAAAATAATCTACTTCTGCAAGCCTTTCTCGTCCTTGACAATGCTCCTGCTCACCCACCGCACCTTGAATACATCCTGGAAGAGTTCAAGTTTCCACCCAACACCACCCCTATCCTGCAGCCCATGGACCAGCAGTTGATTTCTAATTTCAAGAAGTTGTACACTAAGCACCTGTTCTGCCGCTGCTTAGAGGTGATGGAGTACACAAACCTTACCCTGCTTTGAGTGATGGAGTACACAAACCTTACCCTTCAAGAGTTCTGGAGGACTACTATAACGTTGTGGCATACCTCAGAATTATTGATATGGCTTGGCAGGTTATTACAAGGAGGACTTTGACCTCTGCATGGAAGAAGCTGTGGCCTGAGGTTGTATCTGAAAAGACTCTGAAGGATTCGAACTTGAACCCAAAGTGCCAGTGTTGGAGAAGATTGTGTCCCTCAGACAGTTCATGGGCCTGGAGGTGGATGAAGGAGACGTGAACAAGCTCATTGAGGAGCACTCTGAAGAACTGATGACAGAGGAGCTATAGATGCAGCAGCCTACAGGGGTTTTGCAGAACACCAGTTCCGATGAAGAGCCAGAGTCAGAGGAGATTATCTCTATAATTGAGATAAAGTAATGTTGGGAATGTGGGAGAGACTTTCAGGATTTGTTGAAAAGAAACACCCAGAGAAAATTGCAACTGGTCGTGCGTTAGAGCTATTTAATTACACTTGCCTAACTCATTTCTGAAACATTCTGAAAGGGTGGAATAAACAAACCACCTTGGACAGGTTTTTATTGAAATACCCTGCAGGTGAAAGTTGTGAAAGCGTGGTGAAAAAGGCAAAAGCCAGTGAAGAAAATTGAAAAAAAAATATAGCAGTTAAGTTCAGGAATGAAGGGTAGCATTAAGTTAAATTAAGCGATAGAGTTTATGACAAGCGAAAGTGACCAAAAAAGCACAAGAACTCCTCCAATCATCGCCACCTATTTCCTCCACCCTCCACCAGCATCTTCCGTTAGCTTAAGTCTTCTGATCTCCAAAGGTAAATACACTTAATAAAACCAACTCATTTCTCTACATTCTCTTTTATTATGTTTTTATGTAATATTTAAAAAACAACAACAGTTTCTTATTTAAACACTTGTAACAAAAAAAATTAGTGTGCTTTTTGGGGGGCTGGAACGGATTAATGGCACTTCAATCAATTTCAATCAACTTCAATCAATTTCAATGTGAAATTTGATTGGATATATGAGCAAATTGAGATACAAGCTCGGCCATGGAACGAATTAAAGTCAAGGTACCACTGTAGTTACTTAATAAAGTCACCAGTCAAGGGCCTCTGTCTACCATGTGGTTACTTATTAAAGTCACCAGTTCATTCCACCAACGATCTACATGTATTTTACCATAGATTCGAACATTTGCTATCATATTGATCTGTCTGGTTTGTGACCATCATCAAATCAAATATTGATTTGTCTATTGGCAAATTAATATTAGCCTATAATTTTGCCTATCCCTATTTGTAGACTTGGTTACTATATAAAATGTTAAATTGTTGAAGTAACTTGACCTTGGGCACTATTTATGATGGTATTTTTGTAATTGTTGGAGTTGGAGTAAACAACTCGAGATTATGGTAGAAAAATGCTGATGCAATCCAAACCAGTTCCAACTGGATGAATAGTTTTTATTATCTAATGGTTAAGATTTCTGGGAATGAGACCCAACTAGTGGGATGAGATCAAAAGTTTACCTGCTGTAGAGAATTCTATTGTCTAATCACTTGAATTTGTTGTGGCAAGAAGTCCAATCATGAAACTGTCACCCAGCAACTGACAAATGATGTTTTAAACCTTTTTTTTTTTTTAAAGTGCCTAGTACTGACCCTCCGTCCGCCTAATAATTGCATTGCTTTTTCTTATTTTGAGCTCTTGGGATAATTTCCCGTTTTCCTGAATACAAGAAAGTCAGAGTGGAACTTAATAAACAGATTACTGTCATGAAAGTAAATCTAAAGAATAGCCACACGTACGTACCATTCTTGAACTTGATGAAAGTTTATCCTTGCTTACATTAGAAATAACTAGTCCTAATCATTTGACTCGAAACGTTTCTGATTAATTATTTACTTCCTTTGATAGGGTCTAATTCAGAAGGTAAGACAGTTGAATAGCGTTTTAGAATGGGTTTAGGAATGGCGACACTAAAATACAGAATTACTTAATTTATTTGGAAATAAGAATTACGTTTTTGAGATTAAGACACCACCCTAAACAAAACAAACAAACACAAATATACACACAGAGATTATAATAGTAATTTTGCGTGCCCGATTCCCAACCAAAACAAAATGCAGCATAGATTGTTTTGTTGGCAGTACCAGTAAATGGTCAATATACTGAGCTTAAATTCATCTTTCTAATCCCCTGTTTCAGAAAATCATATCGATGATGCACGAGGTCCTATTTAATTCGGAACCTAGGTGGGCCAGTTGCTTATACTAAGTTTTCTTCAAATTCTTTCTACGGATTACACGTGCGCGCGCACGCACGCAAACACACAGGACGTGTCTGCACACATGCATTATCCGCATGTCGGCAAGTACTGTTGGATTTTGTAGCGTTCGAGTTCATGCGCTCCGATCCTCTCTTAAAAAAAGAAAGAACCAACGACCGAAACAACTACCCGACAAAAACTGATTAATGGCATGTCGCGTCATTGCCAGTTGTTTTGGAACAAACTCCTTCCACTCTTAGATGGCTCAGCCTAACAATGGATACAATACATTATTTACAAATGTCGCGGCATTGAATATTGATTAGGCCGACTCCTGCTATACCTCGAAATGAATTCGGCAGTCAGTATGGTTGGAATTGATAATTATGAAGAATGCTGTTTCACACACTTTATCTGACACGACCAAAAGGGCGAGTACGTAATATGACGACCGTTCGAAAAGTTCGTGTTTTGGCTTATTTATAATAATTGTAATACATTAAATAGGTAAAGACCACTGCTGTGCCTACTGTTTGTTTGTTTTTTTCTGGGGTGGGGATAATTTTCTGAGACAAATTGCTGCAAATTGAAAATAAAAATGGAAACAAAGTTACTCTTCTCGAAAACTTCGCCAAATAACCAGCAAATGTTGATAAAAGACACCAACCAGGCCCTTCATTCGGGCTTGCGGCCCAAGACGCTCTAAGAGGGGCCCTGGCGTGGCTTGGCCCTCAAAGAGTGGGGCCCAAGGTGGTTGCCTCGCTCGCCTTGCCCTACGAACCGGCCAGATTTGTACCAGAACATTCGAAACCGCACAGGTTACCCCTACATTAATTATATGCATATCACGCTCTGGTAGAATAGAATGCCTCAATTGTATGCATAACACACTTTGATGTTTCTACTCAGGATCAAAGTAAAGTAATCACGTTTTATCTAATGTCACTAACCACGTTGGATGTATTATCCACAGCAAACGACAAGCCTTTTGGGTCATCTTCCAACATTTGTGGTATCTATTCAACTGTAACTTATCACTCCTAACTAAATGAACGCTGCTATCTACATGCCCACGAGTTTGCAATTTTCCCTAATGTCATTTTCCTATCCTGCATGCCGAGATCACACACTGGGTTGGTTTTCCGCAACAGTGGAAGCTGCTGGGGTCCTTCGCAACTATAAACGGTTCTCTGCTACTCTGCCACTTCACAGAAGTCGAATACGCTGACGCATTCTTCCAATAATAATTTTAAAAATTGCTACGTATCTGCATGAACCTCATTCAGACCATAGGCCTATACCCTTCAAGGAGATTACACTTACTAATACACACACACACACACACACACACACACACACACACACACACACACCGACTTATTTTAATCCATTGTTATCAAGTGCAAATCATGGTAATCTGACTAAAAAATTAAATTAGGCACTCAACTGATATTTTACTGCTCACTATATATTATCTGATTAAACAACTATATTGTACGGTTCAGTTCATTTTAAGTAGATGAGAATACGAACCTTTTTTTTTTTCACTGGCCCTCGTACATCGTTTCTTGTTCAAGATTGCGGTAAAATTAGTTTTACAAGAGAAATAAAATATCAATCCTTAAGTTAAAGCTTCATACTGCAATTATAACTGATACAAATCAGTTACTTTTAGAGGGAGTTAACCATTTACGATTATTTTTAGGTATGAAATTAGACTCAAGCAGCTGATTTTGTTTGTTGGGCAGTTATGTAGCTAAGACAGTATCCGCTTTGCTAATCTGAGTCCTAATTATTAACCACACGCATCTGATACTTGTATTAAATCTAAACTGGTCAGAGACATACTGCCCAATGATCGAAGTGCTTTGGATACATGCATTATGAAACTTATGTAAAATTTTCATTCCATATATAAAGCTTCCTAAACTTTGTTGTATATCAACTTTATATTTCTGTAAACACCTTTCGAATAATATGCTAGGATCATTTCGTGACTCTTTCCTGACTTCTCAGGTGGAAAAGATTAATGAATCTGGACAAAATTAATATAAAAATTAATTTGCATCTCTTCCTTCACCGTTCATTAAAAAAAAAATTAAACACAAAGGAGATTTTGGTATTATATTATATTGTATGGGTTTTGAAAATAATTTTTTTTTTGTTTTTGTAGAGCACTATAGCTCTGCAGTAAATCTCACGCATGTGCATTTATAAAACTCCGTCTGAATTAATATAAATTTTGACGAAGTGTTTTATAGAATGAAAAATTATAAACAAATTTATGCTAAGAATAATGATTGAATATACCTATTACAAGCACACACACACACACACACAAAAATTGGTTCGAGACTGCTGTGACCGCATTTCTGAAGTTGAACATGGCAACAATGGCAACAAGCCATGGACTATCGGTGTACGTCAATTCGTGCGTAAAAAACCCAGTTAATCCCAAAACAGGGCAGAATGTAACATTTGCGGATCGCAGCTCAAATGTTCAGAAAACTTTTATGACTGATCCTGGTTCAGTTGTGAATGACGACAGCTCGGACTTTGACGACCAAGATGATTTACCCGTCAGGTACTACATGCCGGCGGGAAGTACTTGCGACAACATCACTGCACAACTAAGATCTGTCGCTGATGAACAGTTCTACGCTAAACTACAAAAGCTTAAAGAGGAAAACCGGAAAACTTTAGAGGAATGTGAAAAACTGTACAAAGAAAAGTATGGCATCAATGACAAAGATAAGAGTGAGTCTCGATCTGCCAAGGAATTAGTGGAAAACATGTTTGTTGCTCGTTTAGCCGAAAGAACTACACTGTACGGTGGTTCTGTCGTGGAAAAGCACGATGGTAGTACAGCGTCGCATATTTTTACGCCACATGTGCGCGACATGGTCAAGGATATGTCATCTAAGCCACCTCCAGCACCGTCCTCAGTCTCCAAAAATAGAACTCAAGCCGCAATCATACCGGTTCAAAGTTCTACTTTGCCGAGTCGTTCATCTGTGCCTAAACCATTATCTGCATCAGCCCCAATTCGTACAGCTGCAGGCTATCTTCGTCGGGCACACAGTTTAGATGATGACGACTGGCGTCAAGCGCTGAGAAGTTCTTCTGACTTGAGTGATAACGATCAAGGTGATGCCATGAACGGTGAAGATGTGGCAGCTGCTGATTCTAAAATCATGGGCATGTGGCATAATTTTAAAATTGATGACTATACGCCCCAAGATCAACGTCGTCGATCTACGTCTGACGTAAGCAAAAACTGGCGCCACAGAATCACAATTCCAAAGCCTTTTGAAATGACTGTGCGAGAATCTGCTAAGATTGCCAAAAAGAAAACCAAAGCACATCTGGAGTTAGAGCAGATGCGACTCAAAAAGCAGCAAGAAGAAGAAGCAGAATGCCAGAGAAAATTTAAAGCTCAGCCAGCGCCAGCTCACATTTATCTTCCTCTTTATGATGAAATACAGGAGAAAAATGAATCCCGTCGTAGGTATATCAAACAATATAGCTCAGAGATTCTGAAATCACAGGTGAAACCATTTAACTTTAGCAAGCGAGAAGATGAAAAAAAGCGTGCACGATCTGTCACTGTGGCTGAACAGATTTTTCACAGCAAAGAAAAAGCCAAAAAGGAAGGAGTAAAATTTGTGGCAAGACCAGTGCCACAATTTGTGTTTTCTAAAGAAATTGATGACAAGCAATTGGAGGAAGAAGAATACCGTAAGATCCGTAAGAAAATGCGTGCCAAAGAACTTCTTATGTCTGCCTCACTTCCACCTGGCATGGCCATTCGAGAAAAACTCAAAGAGGAGAAAGAGAAAGAGAAAATGCAGAAGTCCAAACAACAAATTCGAAATCGCCGACGGCCTAAATCCTCTCATACAGTTCCTGATTATGATTTTCTCTACAGAGAATTTCAGAAGGAGTTGGCCAGAAGGAAACAAGAAAGGGAATCAACAGTGGTTAAGCCTTTCTCCTTGGAGACAGAAAGGCTGAGATCAAAGCGAGATCAAGTCATGCTGGACATAGAGCAAGATGAAAAGACACTGAAAGAAAATAGATGGCCATTCCAAAGCAGTCGCACAACACCACGATCTAATTTGTCAGGCTAGTAATGTTAATAAAAATATTATTTTCTTTGTTTTTGTTAATGAATAACTTAAAATAACTAAATACTTAACTAAGGTTAGAACAAATATTTTACATATATTGTGTAATCCTAGCTAATAGTAATACTTGCAAAATATCAATAATTGACAGTTTGATACTTCATTACTTGTTTATAACTGTAATACCTATATTTTACGTAGAAGAGCTAAGATAAATCGAAATATTTCCTATTATATTCAAAGGTCAAGCTGCACAAATGAACAAGAAATTTCATTTGATTTCATTGAAAAATGTTAGACTGCAACAAGTAACAAACTTTTAAAATTATTGTATGAGAATACATTACATTGGAAAAAAAACATTTCACTCTCTCAAACCCACAAGCAACAACAAAAAACAAAACAATTTAATTAGATTTAAATATTGGCTTTAAAAAGTCTGAATTATAATTACTAAATTAGAAGCAGTCTTAAATATTGTTAAACTTATCTAATTTAGACCACATACATATTTCAAACTAAATTGTAATGAAAACTTCCTATGTTGTGACAGGTGTCTTGTCTACTTCACTGGATTCTATTCCTTTTAAGTCATCAACTTCAGCAGACCTCCGCTCTGGTTTTTACATGTAAGTTTAAGTTAAAAACCTAAAATATGCTTTATTCAAAAGTTCTAAACCATTTGCACATACACCAACACACACTTCACAAAAAATATTGTTACATAATTATTTGGATACTGAATCTCATTGAGTCATTATTTGTACATGTTCTCCTTGGTTAAAGTAAACTTAATTCATATTTTGAATAGGTGCATAGTCTACATTTTGCAGAATTATACTACCTATTTATTTATGAAAGTCAGATTTATTAATAATTTTCAGTATGTGGAAATATTTTAATGTTAATACTATTAGTATTACTAATCAAACACAGATAATTTTTTATATATGGATGAGATTGTCACAAGTGACTTAGAGGAACTCAGTCTATTATTTAATTCTTTATATGGATCACTTTAGTTTATATCTATTTTCAGTCTTTTAATAATTCAGGTATTGATATTGTAATAGAAATCATTCTGTAAACATTAGAGTCATCCTTATTTCTGTTTATCATTTTTAGTTAAAGAGGCAGTCCTAGACATGTTGCATTTCTGGAGGCCTTACACAAGTCAGTTATGCAAAGCTGAATTTTTAGCACAGCATGTTTATTACAAATACAGTAAAACAAATATGCTCTGGTCTGAGTTTTTGAGTACATTATATTTATATACAGAAAATATGTTGAATTTTTTAGTATATAATCTTATTTGTGTACAGTAAGTTTATTGATTTTTGAGAATATTGTATTTGTGTTCAGTAAATAGAGCTTAGGATATGGAATAGAAACATTTATAACGGCAATGAAGTTTTGAGTGAAGCTTTGCCCACTCTGATAATGTGGAACTATATCCATTGTCTCCTCGAGTTTAGTCATCACATTTGACTTTGGTGCACCACTACCTTACACTCCATTCTGACATTTGTTTCTAATTTTTGCAACAAGTTATATAGTAATTAGTATTATTTACCCTCCCTTCTCTCCCTAAAAAAAAATTAAATAAGTAAATAAATTAATAAAATAATTTTTTTTAAGTTGATAAAGCACAAGTACTTACAGAAAATGTACATGACACTGTAAGCACAAATACTTCAAAAGATAGTCATACACACATGACATGTAGGCACAAATACTTCAAAAGATGCACACATGACACTGTAAACACAAGTACTTCAAAAGATACACACATGACACTGTAAACACAAGTACTTCAAAATATACACACATGACACTGAACACTGTAAACATAAGTACTTCAAAGATAGATACACACTTGACACTGTAAACACAAGTACTTCAAAGATAGATACACACATGACACTGTAAGTACATGTACTTCAGAAGATGCACACATGACACTGTAAGTACCTGTACTTCAGAAGATGCACACGTGACACTGTAAACAAAGTTCTTACAGAATTTGCACACATGATACTGCAACAAGTGTAAGCACATGAACTGGTTGAATGGAAGGAGTACTAGGACCCTTTGCCATTGTGTATTGATAACCAGTCAACAAGTAGTGACCATTGGCCATAATTTAATTAAATAGAACATTTACTTAAATAACTTTGAATAAGTTGAGTAATACTTAGCCTGAATTAAATAGAACATTTACTTAAATAACTTTGAATAAGTTGAGTAATACTTAACCTGTATTAGAGTACACTTTATGGTGGAAAGGTTTATTTATGTCTTTATTTTTCCTACAACCATATTGTGTCATAGACTTTCTGTCTGTCGATTGTTTTGATATTTGACAGCTTCAGAACACAATCCATTCCATAGTTACTTATATTTTAATTGTCTGATGGGGAATGACTAGGTCCAAAAAGGAGCGAGAACAACGATTGCAAGAATTAAAACTGGAGGAAGAAAGACGTCGACAGATTCGGGAGGCAAAACTACGCAAATACATCACTGATCACAGCAGTGATTCTGCACGCCCTCGTGACACTGTCAAGGATCAGCTAAGGAAAAAAAGGTAATTACCCATTCTCTTCAGCTTAATTTAAATTTCTACTTAATTCAAACAGAACTCATATAACTTGAATCAAGCAAATTTAACATTAATTGCTAAATGCTAGTGTTGTGATAGACATGGGATATAATCGCTTTCCAAATATGAATGCTTCATCAGTAAAATGTTGATGCTTTGTGTCAGTAAAATATCATTGCTATGTGTCAGTAAAATGTAGATGCATTGTGTCAGTAAAATTTCAGTACACTCTCTCAATAAAATACCAATGCATCGTGTCAGTAAAATATTGATGCATTTGTCAGTAAAATGTTAATCCATTATATCATTAAAATTTTGATGCATTATGTCATTAAAATGTCAATGCATTTCTGTCATTACAATGCCAATGCATTGTGTCAGTAAAATGTCAGTGCATTGTTATCTGCAGGGAGGAAGACCAGGCTCGTCAAGAGGAGTACCAGAAAAGATTAGAAGAAATGAAGGTGAGGGTAGAAGAACGTCCTCTGCTTGTGGAACAGGCGCGACAGGTACGTTTCTGGCTTAAAATATGCAATGAAAAATTCAACCCTTGTTCACTTGTTGCTAATGAGTAAAAATAAAGACATTGAAATTACTTTCTGAGACCAATGATTTGATCATCTTTTAATGATCATCCATCATTTAACATCTTTTGTCAATTATATATCTATCCTAGCCTGCTTTACAAAATAATAGGTTTACTGATTTATCCATATATTATTTTTTTTAAAAAATAGTTACAATTAAGTCCCACCAGAATAAGAGAAATAATGTTAAGAATTTCTATTTTGTCAATTTCTTCATTTGCTTACTTTTTGCGCTTAATCTTTTTGTAAATTTTTTTCTTGTTTTATTAAATAGTTGGCATACAGATTTCCCCACAGTTATTGGGTATTTTTCTAATAGCTATGAATTATGATTTAGTTCTAACAAAATTTTAAAAAAACAATGCTAAGAATTTCTGTTATTTGTCATTGATTCCTTCACTTACTTATTCTTTGCACTCAACATCATTTGTTTAATTACTTAATCTCTTTTGTCAAAATTTTTTTCCTATTTCATGCTATTTTATAGCATTGATGGCTTGTAGATTCCCCCTCTTATTGTATTACTATTAGCCTATTTTATAAGTCAAACCAAAATAATTATTTAAAAAATATTACATTAAAATATAAACCTTTTTGGGATAAATAGGGTCTTTGTACATAGTGGCTGCTAGTTTCTTCCCTCACTATTTTCCTTTTGATCACATTTATCCACTTCTCATCTTTCACTTACCACCAGTTAATACCCATTCACTAATCACTATTTATCCACTTTTTATCTTTCATCCTTTTGCATGTGCAACTCCAAATGTTTTGATTGTCACTTGGATTTGAAACATCATTTTAATTGTTGAATCTCCATTGGTGTCCTTATTTTAAAGATTATTAATTTTTATTCAGTTTTAAAATGTTTCTAGTGATAATACTGCCACAACTGTGAATGTGAAATTATAATCCTTTTGAGGTGAGGAATCTGACCACAAAACAACAAGAGATATGCAGTGCTTTATTAAATTTTTCAAAAATATTTCTAGTGGTAATAAACATCCTGTTGTTACAACCATGGATGTAAACTTACACAACAGTTGAGAGCAGGAATCTGACCAGCAACAAGAGATGTGCAGAACTAACATCATGGTTATGATAATTTTATGTGAGAATAAAAAATAAATGATAAGAAAGACATATGTGCCAGAAACATTAGGAGGAAATTGTCATTGGAATGCAACTGTCAGTTTTGCTGTGGCTACAGTAACAGGAGCCTAAGCACAAGCCAATGTCTACTGCTAGCATTCAAGCCATATCTTTGAGAAAATCAGATTTAAAAATGAAGCTGTCTGAATAAATGTATTTTATTATTTATTTGTATTTTATAATGTTTACACAATGAATACCCCCCCCTTCCCCCTAAGGAGTTAGCATGACCCCTTCAAATGCTTGGCGTATTTAATTGTCATTTACACATCTGTTGTATACATTTCGGATGGTATGATGAAAAGCATTGAAAATGTCATTATTTTTTCGTTTCTTATTATTCAGTGTTTTGCCCCTTGGGGCCATACTGGAAGAAATAATGAATTCTTTGCTAATATATTTTACATAGTTAATTTTGAATGTTATGTTTTACAGAAAAGTGCTAGCAAAGCAGCCGAGAAAAAATTCCAGAACAAGCTGCGGGATGCAGGGATAGATGAGGACTTTGTCATGACCCGCAGTGCTCGAGCTACTTCCGCTCATTCAGAAGATGAGGACTCCACTTACAACAAAAGCATGCTAGAGAATCGAGAGGAACTGACGGCTTAAAAACATAGGCAGCTTTTATACAACTATTTATATTTGAAGTAAGCTTCATGACTCAGAGATATTTATTCATTCATTTGTAATTCAGAAGAAATATTGCAGACTGATTTAATCACATTCAAATTCACAGTATTGATATTTTTAGGAATTTGGAAGGGGATTGTAGGTGACTGGCAATGTTTGTGTAAAATGTCTTTCCTTGACAGTATTCTTATATGTAGCTTTTCATCAACATGGTTTGGGTTTTGAAAGAACTATAGGAAAAACTACAGACACTGATTACATCACAAATTAGAAATATACTTTGCAGTGCAATACATCTTTCTCCAAGGGAGAGTTATTCTGTCTCTCACATAAATTTTGTCAGTTTTGATGGTATTGGGTGTCAGGTTCCGTACAAAAATATGAGAATAGATATTGGGTGTCAGTGTGTGTATTTCAGTGTCATGTTCTTTACAAGAAAATGAGAATAGTGGCACATTAGTCATAATCTGATATGTGCATTAAAATGCCATAGTATTATGATGAGAAAATCTTAGGTGTTGAAATCTTGGCACAAATTGAGATTTCAGTGCACAAAACCAGATTGGAACTGAACAATTTGGAGTTCTAAGCATACATAGATGAAGAACATAATAATTACAATCTCAATTATCATATATATATATATATATAAATTAAGTGTCTGTTGCTTCACCACTAATGTGAGTTAAATGTTTATTACTTTACTACTAATTTAGTGTGTTACCTGCCACTTGGCTACTAATTTAGTGTGGGTTATCTGTCACTTCACTGCTAATGTAGTGTGAGTTGAGTTATCTGTCACTTACTAATTTAGCGTGAGTTAAGTGTCTGTCACTTCATTACCAACTTGCACCCAAACTTCTACTCTGACATCAGAACTGTTAATTGGTGGGCGTACATACAGATAAGTACTGTAAAATATGACAACTTTAAATAGTGCAACTTTAAAATATGTCTGCTTAAATGACACTTTCTCTAGGAGTTTATATTGATACATTGTTAAAAAAAAAATTTAACCTCTTCATTGCAGGCATCCTTATGATTGGGTATTATTTTTTTTTATTTTGGATGCTGACACCCTTGATGTGGGGTCCCCCAAAATACTGGTGTAATTTGGATCTTGAATAATGTAATTCACCATTTTAGACTATAGCAATAAAGTTAAAAAATAATTAGCACCATTTTTGATCATACATTGTTTCAACCTACCCAGATTTATTTCCCATCAAACTGTGCTCTTAGACCATAGCAATAAAATAAAAAAATTAATGAGAACTATTTTAGAACATACATAGTTTAGAGTTATTTCCCATCAATTTGTGCTCTTATATTGCAGCAAGGCAGTAAAGAAATCAATAAGTACTTTTTTGCAAAAGTTCTTTTCCTTTATCATGGCTGTGTCCAAAAGGCAATCTAGAAAAAAGTGTTAGAAAAGTTTTTGCAGTTCTTGATTCATAATTTTTATAAATTATATATTCTATTTATCACTGTATTCTATAAATCAGTGAGGGTTTTTTTTTTTTTTTTTTAGAGTGTGAAATATGCTTCTTAATGACCACTGCTAAATGTGCTATAAACATATAAAGACTTACCAAAGCAAACTTTACCTTGTGCAACATATAAAGACTTACCAAAGTAAAATCAACCTTATGCAATATATAAAAGCTTAACAAACTCAAAGTCAGCCTTGTACAAAATATAAAGATTTACTGAAACAAAGTTATCCTTTTATATGTCAAGACTTATCAAAAAGTCAACTTTGTACCGGTTATAAAGATTTGCTAAAATGAAGTCAACCTGCCATTAAATTAGATGATAAAGTTATTTCTCTGGATCTGCATGCAGCAGGTGTAGTACTAATTGTGAACACTTTTGGCAGAGTAAAGATAAACCACAATTTGAAAAACATTTAATTTTACATGAAAAATAGTGAAGAAGCATGTGTAATTTGAAAATATACGATCTGATGTGATAAATTGCAGTGTGCCAATCAAAAAGAAATTGAAAAGGTCTATCATATATTCCTAGGCTCGCTAAGTGCTACAGTGAAAAGGTTAAAACATTGTTTATATATATATAATCACACTCCCTTGTCTGTCATAATCATATATTTCAAGGCTCACTGTGTGCTGCAATAAAAGGGTTAATACATTCTTATATATAATCACACTCCCTTGTCTGTAATATATTCCTAGGCTCACTGTGTGCTGCAATGAAAAGGTTAAAACACTGGTTATAAGTAATCACACTTACTTGCCTGACACATATTAATTCTCAGATCATCCTCATGCTAAAAATGAATGTAGGAAGGAAAAATAAAAAAATTTTTCCTTCCTACATTCATTTTTGCTTTTGGTGATATTGTGAAAAGAGCTTTTAGGTTGTAGTTATAACACCCACAGAGATCCATTCAATGAACTTATGTACTGTATTCTATAATTGTCACCCACAGAGATCCATTCAATGAACTTGTGAACTGTATGCTATAATTGTCATCCATAGAGATATATTCAATGAACTGTAATCTATAATTGTCACCTACAGAGATCCATTCAATGAACTTATGAACTGTATGCTATATTGTCTCCCACGAGATCCAATTAATGAACTTATGAACTGAATGCTATAATTGTCACCCACAGAGATCCATTCAATGAACTTATGAATTGTGTGCTATAATTGTCACCCAAAGAGATCCATTGGTTTTGGAATTATATTTTATACTTATGGGAATACCTCAGATACATTGGATTTTGAATTGTATGCTATAGTTGCTAAAGTTGTCACCCACAGAGATACATTGGATGTTATTTGGCAGTTTAGAGAACTTTAATATGTACTGATAACTCTCTGCTAAATGCATCTCAGAATTTTGGTAGCCAGTCTATTGTGACTATTACATTTAAAGGCAGGTTTTAATTTACTTTATCTAAAGCCTTATCATTTACATTTTTTCCTAGTAACAAATCTTTTACATACATAATATTAAGCTTATAGCTTCTTGTAAACTGTGTTTGTTTAATAATAAATGTAAATACATTGCCTAACTTAAGTAAATTTGAGTCAAATGTAGCACATTTTATTGATGCACTGGTAGTTAGTTGTTTGGTTGTAATTG
The DNA here is from genome assembly GCA_028829895.1 of Sinotaia quadrata. Taxonomy (NCBI): domain Eukaryota; kingdom Metazoa; phylum Mollusca; class Gastropoda; order Architaenioglossa; family Viviparidae; genus Sinotaia; species Sinotaia quadrata. Next base: position 61,629,414 of record CM054177.1, on the reverse strand, counting down.
TTTACTGGTAATATTTATTTTAATGTTTATTTATGTTTCTTGAAAACATATTTTTTTTTATAATTAAAAGAAATTCACTTGGTAGCAGTTATAATATATATATATATTTAAATGCAACAATTCTTTCAGTATTTAAATTAATCATATATAAGATAATTTTGCTATAAATTTCCTGGCTTTTATGTAGTTTTATAGCTTTTAATGATACAGTTTGTGCTTGTTTCACCATCTTTGCCCTGCAGTGCACTTACTGCAAAAGCAACTTACATAATATAATCATGTAAAAACCCTTGTTACCTCTTGGCTGCATTTGGGTATATTTAAAAGTATATTGTTGGCAAAATGTGAACTATCAGTCAGATGTCTGTGATAATTAAAATATGTACGATGTTGTTACCAGATCATATTTTGTCAGTATCATATTAATGTTTTAAATGTATTTAAAAAATTGTTCATATACACATTTTGTCATTATCATGTTCATTTTTTAAAATATTTATTAAAAATTAGTCATATATACATTTTGTGTTTGCTTGCATTGTGTTGTGTTTTCTTTTCTTTTAATTGTATTAATTGAAAGGTTGATTAGATTTTAAAGAGTAATTTTTAAAAAATTGTATCCACAATTTATCTTATCAACCTATATTATGAATTAGTTTGTTTAGGATTTTAAACTTATCAAATCTGTATAAGTGATAAATGTATAGTGGGGCAGTGTGAGAGAGAGAGAGAGTGCATATTGTATTATAAGAAATTTGAAGTAAATTGTATTTTTTAATAAATATAGTTTTCAAATACCTAGAACAGTTTAGAAAAGTTAAGCCTTACAATTAGTAAAAATTAAAATAAAAATCCGTTAAAAAAAAAATAATTCAAACTATTGTTGTGGATCATGTTTATACTTAATTGCCAGTAAGAGTGTCTCCTTGGTAGCCAGTAATTTGCCCTTACATGTCTTCCTTTAGTGACAAGTAATTTGCCACTACATATCTCCCTTTGGTGACCAGTAATTTGATAACTAGTGATAACCAGTAATTTGCCCCTATTTCCTTTTGATGACAAGTAATTTACCACTGTCTCACCCCTTGGTGGACAGTAATTTGTCACTTTTTGTCATTGGTGCAGGGCTGGATTAACCATTAAGCAATGTAAGTACATGCTGCTTAGAGCACCAAGGGAAGGGGTGGCACCACAGAACAGATACCATAGCTGTAGACATCAAATTTTAAGGAATTCCAGATTCATAGAAAGGGCCTAGCAGCATATTTTAAGAGCAGCAAATTTTTATTATTTTATTTTATTACATCCAACCAACCAGCTTTATGTGTTCCACCACATCATCTGAAATGAAATAACCTTCTGATAATCTTTGTCTCAACATATACCTAGAGCTACCAACATTTTCGTGCGTGAGCTTCAGTGTTATAGTCATTATAAATACATATAATCCATATTCTTTTGTGTGAGGGGGGCATCATTATTGGGCTGTACTTAGGGCATTACCTTCCTGAATCTGGCCCAGCCTTAGTGGACAGTAATTTGTCAGTCTCCACTCTGATCAGTAATTTGTCTGCCTGCACTAAGTGACCAATAATTTCCCACTAACCATATCCACTCAGTTTTAAGTAATTTGCTACTTCAGTCATACACTGTTAAGATAAACTGTTGTCATTTTCCAAGATGGTGGCAAAGCCTACGCAATCAATACTAAGCATTCAGCAACTCGGATTGTGGCATACAGCAACTGCACATTACCCTTTTGTATAGAGAACAGTATATATTTAGTAATCATGCACACTACATGTACAAGAGAATTATTGAAAACAAGAGTGATGTTCTTGCTGCCCAGAAGTGGTGTATGTATGTATTATTGATTACTATTTATTTTAAAGTAGAGAACAGAATAGTTTTACCTATGTACTGCTAGTAATTAACTTCAACCTAGTTGTGTTGAAGGGTGCAGTTTTAGTCTCTTATGGTTGGGAATTAATAATATGAAAATTTGGTGATTAGTCCTTCAATTTTTAAAGCCCCAACTATCCAATTTCACTCTCCTCCATGTAATGTGGAAACGAAGAATTTAAAGTGACATTTCTGTTCACTCAGACTTCATTAGCTGTTTATAATTTGTGGTTACTGCAAAATCAATATTATTAATTATTATAATATTATTAATATTTTCTGTCAGATTCTATGTCAGAGAAAGGCTTCAAATGTTAAAGAAACATATTGTATTTAGGCTCTATCAATTTGCTTTAGAATTTCCTAGCATTTCCCTCTGATTGTGATACGGGTCAACAAACCATATGAACTTAACTCTAATTCAGATAAACTTACATTTGACGGACTTAATTTTTACCACTGAATTAAATTTATTCTAATCTCATAACAACAATTCTCTCTCCCTCCCCCCCCCCCCCTTTCCTGAAATTTGCACTAGATTGACTTGGGAGTCAGGTGAGAGAAGAATGTACATTACACATCGGGAATATTAAAATGTCTGTATGTGTGTGCATCAAAGAATCTTTAATTTTGCTATCTTTTATCTACCAATTACAGACTTATTATCTGGACTAATATATTTCTTTTAAAATAGAATTTTCTGATTTTTAAAAATAAAGGGGAAGATACTCAGATTGTGCACATTTTAAGACGATAGATTTGAATTATTTCCCTTCTTGTACTGGTTAGGGTGATTTGCCTTTTTATCTCCGCTACCAGTGCCAATGTACTCACTCATAATCGCAAAGCCGGAAAATGGCAGTAGACCATTAAAAAAATAATGAAACTGTCTGAAATTTGAAGGCAACCAGGAGAATATCTTAGCTTGACAAAAGTGAAAAACTAAGTAAGGGAAAGACATGGGAAACAAACCCTCAAGCATGCTTTAGTCAGAAAGACTTTAAGAGTGCTTGGCAGAGTCAAAATCAAGTATTAATGCCAAGTGATGTGATCTTCACTATCGCTCCCATTTCGCAACAAATCTATTCAAATGTTATGATCATCACCTATACATCGTTCTTTACCCAACATATTTAAGTAGGTCAGCGATATCTCGTCTCTATCGCTCCATTTTCACAACAGAACTATGACAAATGAAGTGACCACCTTGAGACATACATTTACATCACGCGTTACATTACTTTTATTGTTTGTGGTGTCATAAGCAAAGCAGTTAATGACACAGATCAGTGAGTCTTTGTTGCTGGTCGGCAAAGAGCCAGGAAGAAAACAGCAAGCTGCTACATTTCTCTACCTTTCTGTTCACAACAGATCAATGCCACAATGATGTATCAGACCCATTGCTTATTTCACAGATCAATGCCACATTGATGTATCAGACCCATTGCTTATTCCACAGATCAATGCCACAATGATGTATCACACCCATTGCTTATTTCACAGATCTGTATCAATAAATGTGTTGCCCCTATGACAGGCATTTTTGCTACAAGGAGTGCATCTTAGTTTCTGAGGATTGTATAATATCCTATCTATAATACACTCCTCAAATGTGGACTGGGATTTGGTAGAGCAGTCACCCTACCCATACTAATCTTCACATTGCAAATAGACTTTCCGTATTAATCTTCACAATAGACTCTAAATGGTTTCTCAAGGAAGTACCGGTACGTGCACGACTGTCTAATCTAAATGGTTTCTACAAGGAACTACCGGTATGTGCACCACTGTCTAAAGATTTGTACAGGGAATTGTTTATGTACACGACTGTCTAATTAAAAAGGAACTGTGTGCACCACTGTCTAAAAAGATTTCCACAAGGAACTGTAAGAGTGAATTAAACAAAACAAAAAGCTGAGTAACCATTGCGCTAATATAAAATGTTTTAACCATTCACACTCAAATAAAATGAACACAGAAAATGACTCTAGGTAACGTGACCCACTCATTTATTTGAAAACATAATTTTAATGTATGTTAAATTATATTTGATATAATGTATTAGGTCTCTTTTCAGAGTTTTCAAATTTAAGTGAAGATGCACAATTCTTATACTTTGGTTAACACCTCTGGGCACCATGTAAACACTCTTAGCTAGCTACTAGCGCCCTCACTGGTACCAATGTTTCATGCAAAGGCCAAAAACTGAACCTCTCAGGCTAAAACTGACAGGAAGTAGAATTTATGACAGTGGTGTTTCCTTGCTGGGGTGAAAACAGCAGGTGATAACTAATGGTTTAGACTCTAAACACCACCACTAATTGCTGACAAAAGTTAAACTGTAGGTTACAATAAACACAATGTTCAGGAAGCTAGAATTATTGGATGCTTCTTCTTCTTTACCCCACAGGAATTGCGTGGAAACTTTTTATCTTCTTGATGTTCTCAGTTTCTGTAGAGTTCCTGTGGGGCCTTCCTCCTTACTCTGTTCTAGGAGGGTAGTAATGTTTAAAAAAAAATGTGGAAGATTTATGGAAGTCATGGAATTAGTTTTCCACTTGCCTGTCATTGTTTACAGTTTACTTACATGCTTTATTCGCATGACCATATCTGGATTTTTTTAAAATGAAAATAAAATAATACCAAGCATTTTACATGTAAAGTTTGATAAAAGATTCAAAACAATGACAGTATCTGAATTAATTCTCTTTTACTTAATGATATTCACTGTACAAATTAAACTCTTATTTAAATAATCCTTTAACATAGTTTGGATAATGTCAAAAGAGAAATAAAGAATAACTTAAAAGGTAAAATCAGTTAAAAAGTACAATATGAAGCAATTAATATTTTATTCTTAGTGTAGAGAAAAAAGCTTTACTTGGACCTACTGAAATTTTTTAAATATGCTTTTAGAAATGTGAACAAAATATTTAGTGATTTTCAAATGGTGCAAATTAATTTTGTAATTAAAACAAAGTGCAACAATGCCATTACTGAACAATACACATAACAAAATAAATGATAAATGAATATACATCTTTTCTTGCCAACTAAAGTGTTAGTAAACAAAACTGTCAAATCATCAATAAAAAAATAACTAGCATGCAAGGTTAAAGTTGGCAGAGAAACAATGTATTTCTCATCATTGTGAATTTAATTGTTTGAAATAAAATAATAGGAAGCACTGGTACACAGGACAACTACTTTTAAACTGTCAAATTTAATTTTGTTTTGTCCAAGATCATAAGCACCAAGTTCCAATATACAAAGATTGCTATATTGACAAATGTAGTAAAATGCTTCAGTAATTAATATGTATTTTACATATAATCATCACACACGAACATGCACCCTGAAATGTTTTTTTTACAAAATGAAAGCCAAAGAGGAAAAAAATATAGAAAACGAATCATCAGCAATTTAGGCAAGGAGTCTCTTGTAATGACACCCTATATAATAATGATTATTATCATTATTAAATCATTACTATCCACAACTCTCATTTAAAAATTGATTTTGTATGGTTTTGGTCTTTGTAACGTCAATATTTTTTAAAAAAAGAATTATAACTTTGAAAAACAGTTTGAATAAAATAAAATGAAGTAAATATTACTTTATTCTTCGTGTAAGGTGTGTGTGTAACTTACACATGCTAAAATTTGCTACAAATACTGGAAAAGTGAACAATACAATTTTGTGAACCCTAAAGTTGTGCAAATAATAATAAGTAAAACCACAGTGTACCAATACACACAACAAAATAAATGACACAAAATACATTTTCCTTGCCAGCTACAGGTGTTAGTAAACAAACTGTCATTAGCTGTCAAATCGTCCTTATAAAATTAGCATGCAATATACAGCTGGCAGCGAAACAATGCATTTCTTATCATTCGATATTTAACAGTTTGCTATAAAATTTTGAAATTAAAGATATGAAGCATTGGTACACAAGATAACTACTTTAAAATGTCAAATACATTATAACTGTGTTTTTCCTTAGGTCATATGTAGCCAAATGTTACAGTAATTAAATACACTGTATCTGGTCTGCATGTTCACCAGAACCACAAATATGCACACACACTGAAATGCTTTTTTTACAAAATGAAACGTGGAAGGGAAAAAAAAAAATGAATCACCAGTAATAAAGAGTCATTTGCAAGTCATCCTCTCCAAAAAATTATAATTATCATTATTAAATAATTCCTGTCAATTACTCTCATTTACATATGACTTTTGTATGATTTGGCTCTTATAATATAAAAAATATAGAATAATAAGAACAGTAGATGAAATGCTGTTCTATCGACGTTCTTGTCTGTCATCTTAGGAGCACACAAAACAAGTTCTCGTCTGTCATCTAGGAGCACACAAAACAGAAAAAGAGCCAAAACGTATGGATGTAAGAAAAAGTAAAATATTTTTGCAGCATATTTCTATTTCATGAAATAAATTTGAATACAGAACTTTTTGACAAGGGAGATGGGGAGTTCAAAGCTTTTTGTCACTTTTCAAATGGAGATCTTCGAACACAATTGTTTAAAATGGTAATTATACTTTCTTTATGATCTTAATGTAATAAAGAAAAGGGTCTTATATGAAAAATGCATAAAATACTGTTGGAAAAGAGAACATAATATTGAGACCCCTAAAGGGGTGCAAATTTATTTTGTAAATTAAAAACCAAAGTGCACCAATGACTTTGCTGAACAATATACTTAACAGAATATGTGATATCTGAATATACATAATTTCTTGCCAACTAAGTTTTAGTAAACAAACTGTTATTAATTGTCAAATCATTATGCAAGATTAGAGTTGGCAGAGAAATAATGCATTTCTCATCATCATTAGGAATTTAATTGTTTAATGTACGATTCTTAAATAAAAAGTAGGAAGCATTGGTACAAAGGAAAACTATTCATAAAATGTCAAATATTTTACAATTTTGATTTGTCCGATATCATGAGCATTAAGTCCTAATGTACTAAGATATCAACAATCACTGAATTGACAAAGTAGTAAAATGGTGGTATAATTATATATATACTGTATTTCACATATATGTTCACCAATGCACACCTTGAAATGTTTTTCTTATACATGGAAACTGAATCACTACCAATCTTAGCCAAGGAGCAAGGATTTTCTTGCCAGTGAGACTCTCCAATAATTATTATCATTGTTAAATAAATATGTCAACAACTCTCATTTAAATGCTGTTTTGTGTAGTCATGGTTTCTATAATGTGAAAAATTGATTATAACTGAAGAAAATCATTTGAGAAAAGTACAATATAAAGCAGATGTTACTTTATTCTTAGTTTAAGGGGGGGGGGGGGGGAACTTACATTTGTCCAATGAAATTTACTAAAAATGTTGGAGGGGGGGGGGAGTGAACAGTATCAATTGGGGGTGCCTGAAGTTGTGCAAAGTCATTTAAAATTCAAAAGTCATTCAAAATTTGAAACAAAGTGTACCAATGCTTTGCTGAAAAATATACTTAAGAGAATAAATAATATATGAATATACATCGTTTCTTGCCATCTAAGTGTTAGTAAATAAGCAGTTATTGTCAAATCATTAGGCAAGATTAGTGTAGGCAGAAAACAATGCATTTCTCATCATCATTTGGTATTTAATTGTTTAATGTAAAATTTTGAAAGTAGGAAGCATTGGCACACAGGAAAACTATTCATAAAATGTTAAATATTTTACAATTTTGATTTGTCCGAGATCTGAGCATTAAGTCCTAATGTACTAAGATATCAATGATCACAGATTTTAACAAATGTAATAAAATGGTGGTATAATTATATATATATATATATATACTGTATTTCACGTATATGTTCACCAACACATGCCTGGAAATGTTTTTCTTACTCATGGAAAAAATAGAAACTGAATTACTAGCAATCTTAACCAAGGAGCAAGGAGTTTCTTGCCAGTAAGACACTCTCCAATAATTATTATCATTGTTAAATCAATATGTCAACAACTCATTTAAATACTGTTTTGAGTAGTCATGGTTTCTGAAAAATGAATTATAACTGAAGAAAATCAGTTTGAGAAAAGTACACTATAAGAAGCAGATGTTACTTTATTCTTAGTTTTTAGGGGGGGGGGGGAAACTTACAAATGTCCAATGAAATTTGCTAAAAATGTTGGGAGTGGGGGGGGAGTGAAAAGTATCATTTTGGGGTGCCTGAAGTTGTGCAAAATAATTTTGTAAATTAAAACAAAGTGTACCAATGTCTTTGCTGAACAATCCTCAAGGCAAAATATGTTGAAAATACATTGAAAATACATCTTTTCATACCAACTTAGTGTGTCAGTAAATGAACTGTCATTAACTGTCAAATTGTCCATAGAAAATTAGCATGTAGTTTGGGTTGGCATAGAAACGATGTATTTTTTATCATCAGGTTATTTTTTAAATTTTTTCTAAAAATTTTAAAACAAATGGGGATAGAATGCATTGGTACACAACTACTTTAAAATATCAAATATGTTACAACTTTGTCTTGTCATAGTAAATCATAAACACTAAGTCCCAGTGTACAAAATCACTGGTCCTGACAAATGTAGTAAATGCTAAAGTAATAAAATATACCATTTTATATATAAATTCTCCAGCACACACAAAACCACAGAAGAAAAACTTAGAAAAATGAATCAATAGTAATCTTAAAGTCATTTTCAAGTGAGATCCTGTCCAATAATCATTATTAAATCAGTCAACAGCAGATGAAACTACTCAATCTAAAAAAGTGTTTTGATTCTTTGAAATATTAACTTTGGTGCAAATCAACACATCCTAATTAATTTAATCTAGCTCTGTTGACTCCTTTGTAGTTGTAGTCAGGTGTCCAGAAAGTGAATGCTGCTTCACAAGTCATCTAAGAGCACACAGAACAAGAAATAATCCAAGAAATATGGATAAGAGCAATTCGTTTTTGCAAAATGTTTCTATTTCACTGAATTAAATTTGAACATTTTTTTTCTAAAGAATGTGTGAGCTCTTCACACATTTTAAGAAGGTAATTAATTATACTTTAATTTTTCCCAGCCAACAAGAGTTCTGCTTTGTTTCATTAAATGGCGGTCATGGTAGGGCATTAAAAAGGTTTATATCATAATTCTGAGAGTTTCTGCATACTTTATGTTAAATATTAATGCCCAATAGAAAACCTTACTCCCTAAGAATACATACAAGGTTCAGAAAATGCAATTATTAAGACTTGCCTATTTAAAGTGTTCAGGAACATCTGTGGCAGAAGACAATCAACAGTACAGACAAATAAAAATTATCTACAATCTAAGCTCAACATGTAGTGATCTTTTTGTTTTACTAATTTGATGTAACTGATCAATCTAGTGCAGACATGTGTGATATCAATAAAGTTAACATGCTTACAAGAAGTGTATACCAATTATCAAACAATGTTCTCTAAAAGATTAATTTAGTCAAAAACTGATATTTAAGACCATGTAACAAGAGTAAAATAAATATTTAATAAATAAATATTTTAAAAATTTGTTTTGTAAATGTTGAACAATTAATTAATAACTGTGTCAAATTAATAATACTTTTTAAAAGCAGGTACTTCTACACATTTTTATGATTGAGGGTGGACTACTCAACAAAGCCAAGCTGTGGGATGTGAGAGCAAGAAAGCATGCATCTTTTAACCACTGCAGTACCTTTATAAATACATTTTTCTTTCATAATCTATTCTCAATTTGCATCAAACAAATTTAAAACAAAACTGTTTAGTTTACCTGGTTTTCACTTCAGTGAATTGTATTTTCTTTATTTAATCATTATAAGGTCAGTCATTTGTGGGCGTATGCAATTCTGCTTATACCATTTTCAAATCTGCATCACAATAATTGAAAGTATTGTATCAAATTTGTTGGCTATATTTTAATAAAGTGTGCAAGAATATACAATACTAGTACAGTTATAATTTACAAAAAGCAGAGACAACATACTGGAGATCTCTTTTGCTAATGACTGTTCTCTGAGGCTTGTGGTTGTAGATGTACTTTACTGATGAGCTGTTTTGTGAAATTTTCAAAAACTTGGATGACCATAGGCACAACTAAGCATTTAATTTACTGAATAAGATGTATTTATTCCAACTGTCTGAACATATTTTAATTGTCTCAATGTATTTTTTTCCAATTGTCTGAACATATTTTAATTGTCTTGATGTATATATATTATATTCCTGTATCACAATTACCCATGTACACTAATTATAATATCCTTCAAATTTATGCACATAATCAAACATAGATGCCAGAAATATGTCTGCTTATAATTTCATCTATAAAAAGAAGATAAAAGAACCAAAGTACTTTCCTAATATCGTGGCTACTTTTTTCTGTTTATGATTCAAGAGAATTTTCTTACTATTTTCAGTTGATGTTTGTTTTTCCAGTCCATTTGATGGAAAATGAGTTGTCAAACACTTCTGTGCATGAAGTGAGGCTGCACCAAACTTTAGTGTGATTAGCATCCTACTTATCTCTTCTTGACTGGAGTTGATCTGATGATACCTAAATGTTTTTGTAAGTTCTGAATAACTCCTGGCTCATTCTCTCCCCTTTGATGATATTTAATGGAACATCTGCTGAGCAAGTAAAAAGTCTGAAAAAATGGCTTCAAATTAAGGCACAATGCTTACCAATATAGAAAACCATTTAAAGAATATATACAAATATGTTACTTTCCAATCCAATTTAAGTGAAAAGAATCCTTTAGTTAGCATTACCCGGCAAATTTTATGAAAATAAGGAATATCTTATTTCCAAATGGACACAATGATTGAGTTACATACCATGTCTTTCAAAAATAAATTTTTCTGGAATGTTGAAAATATAACATTTTTAATTTGATTTTCTTGCTAACCAGTGGGATGATTTACTACAGGTCCTAATTCATCAACGTATTCACAAAAGAAAGAAATATTTTTTGTCTCTAAAATGATTTATTATATATGATACTGGTAGGACAATGTAATTTTAGCTGAACTACTTTTACTGACTTAAAACTCCAATAATTGTCTTGTTCACAACATTAGGTTGGCAATTCAGTTAATTAAAATATATAGAGTACATATTTACTCTTGAAGAAATGTAGGCTTATTTATGTTATCAGAAAGAAATGCAACTCCATCTTAACCTGATCAGTTGTGTACACAGATATAGAAGGCAATACATATCTTAGATTCTGTTCAGTACACCTAAGCCATTTTATAGCAAAGGATATTTTTTAGCCATAGCTGATTTAAAAACAAAATTCATATGTTTGAGAATTTAACAAATAATTTTAACACTGGATAATGTAGGAATGGCATTATTTCTATGATTGTACTTATGCAAAATAACAACCAATATTCTGTGTACATAGATAACATAATAAAAACCTGTTCTTACCATCTACTGAAGTTTAAGAAAAAGAGACCTATTCTTACTATCCATAGAAACTGACATTTCTTATATGTTCATGCAACCATAACCAGTTCATCAGCATAGGCTCCATACTGTTCCTGTAAGATAAAATATTAACGAATTAACAAAACTTAAATTTTAAAGCAATCTTTATATTGCAAAACTTTTAGGAAATCACTAATACAATTGTATTTTTGCACAAACATAAATATCAAGTACAGACTTAACAAAATTATTAACATTCTTCTATGTAGACTGTATTTGTTTAATTTGAACATGATGCATGCTCTTATATGTTGTTAATTTTAAGAGCAATTATAAACTTGAGGAAATAATGAACATCTGTACACTGAAAGGTTTTCCACAAAAAATATTTCATTTACAAATTTAGCACATTTCAAATATATATATATGTACATGTATGTATATCCTCGATAAAGATAATATCAAATACATATCTGTCCACAATAAAACCATTATGCAGAATGACATCAGAATTTCAAGTCAGTGTTTGCTTCAAATACCTGTCTATCAATGATAAATATCAGCATGAAGGCTGACAGTAGAATCTTGAGTCAATATACCAAAGCTTGGTATATTCTATAAGTTGTAGATTTCTTTACAAAACAAATAATAAAAATCAAAACATAAAATTAGTTTAAAACAGTAGGAAAGAAGAGTTTGAATAGCACACTGATATATTTCAATTATTTTGTTAATTAGTTGATGATTAAAACTATGGTCATTGTGGCTAACAAGACAATAAAGAATTTAAAATGTTGAAAATTGAAGAGGTAAATATGTTTTAAGTCAAAAGGAGAATCTGGAATTTATTTAGATCAAATTATAGTATTAACAAAAAGGAAAAGTTGTATTATTGTACATATTATAGCAGGTAGCTGCAACCATTATATAATAAGTACATACCAACAGCAAGATAATTTTTTGCATTTTATGTTAATATATACCACCACCAACAAAATCTTCATAGTAATGATCATTTAATTATAAAATACACTTCTTTAAAAAATACACAAATGTAATATTTTAACTCCAATATATAAAAATAACCACATCAAAGCATTCAACATTGTTTCTGATATAAAGTGATTGATGCTTATTATCCATGCAGCCTAACTGGAATTTGACTTTAGAAATAATCAATAAATTTTATTAATACTTTAATGGCTTTAATGGCTTACCATTCTGATTAGTCTAAATGAGACAGTTAAAAAGAAATAATGTTTTTCTTAAAAATACAAATGAAAACTGAGAGCTATAATACACATACATCTTTTCCTGCCAACTGAATGCATTAATCAACTGTGTTAATAGATAAAAAAAAATAAACAGTAAGTATCAAATCATTCATGACTAAAAGTTGCATGCAAGATTAGAAAAAATATTAACAGATTAGAGTTGGCAGAGAAGCAATGTATATCACAACCTCATGTAGTTCTTTTTTCTTTTCTTTTTTTGGAGGGGGGTTGCTATTAATATAATTCTGAGATACATGAATGTGAACACTGGCACAAAATTATTTTTAAATGTCCAATAATTTACTACAACTTTTAAAGAAAACTTACTACACAATATACAGTAAATTCCAAGGTGAAAAGACAACTTCACAAAACTGTTCATTATGTTTATAAATACAAAATGGTAATTATTGGAACAAACAAGTCAATTACCCCAAACATCTTTAAAAAAGAGAAAAAAATAAGTGGATTGTTGTCTAGATCCATCAGCAGTAGGGTCTCTGGTGAAAATCCTCTTGTCCAGAAAATTTTTGAAAAAAGTTACCGGGTAAGAAACTGTGTGCTCTGGATGAAGATATAAACAACAATTTATTTTTCTACTTTGTTACTTACTCCAATAAAATGCTAATTTAAAAATATTCCTTTGGAAGCAGTATCAAGATATTTTTTTCTTTTAACATGAATAGTTTAAAATCATAGATTAAGATGGAAATTGATACAACTTTTAAATAAGTGTAAACATTTTTTAAAACAGTCATGTTTTACTTAGTATTAAGTAGCAAAAAACAATCTTGAATGACATTAGAAAAATTAAAATTTTTTAATACATATATATTTACTTTACCTTATTTTAAAAAAAAACAACCATATATTTTTTTTAAAAGACATCTGTTCCTAAAGTATTATAAATACCATTTTACCCCAGTCATAATATATTAATCTATTTTTTAAAAATGCATGAACCCAACATTTTCTTACCTCTTGGAACAGGTAACATAATGACTCATGACCAAAGCTGTCAGAATTCTGCCATCATCCTTGTGGAGCTGCATAATTATCAAATTGAATTAGCATGTACATGAAGTATGCAGAAAACAGATTTCCTTTGTGGAAGTAGTTTTTGCAATGAAAATAAGGGAATTAGAAAAATGAAATAGTATTTTTCTGAATTTGAAAATATTTATCTTGAATACTAATTCTGTTTGTCTTAAAAAACAGGACAGTTGAAAGAAATAAGAAAATTACTATAATTTGTAAAGTGCTTCTTATGTGTGTTGTTTTCTGCTGTTCAGTGTTTTAATGCAAACAAAATGTTCTTTGATTTGCTATCATTCAGATAATTTCCAAGACAGCAAATTTAGAAATTAAACATAAACATAAATTAATTTTAAAAAACCTTTAATAGTTCTAACAGTGAATAATGGTATGATACCGCACTTCTAAATGTGTACACTATTAAATAAATACTCAATGACCAATTCTTACCTATCTTTGAAGTTTCTTGAAGTCCAAGAAATCTTGTCCATTTCATCAGTGCAGATTGTATCTTGTAATATGTTAAGTAATTTTTTTAAAGTTTACCTATATGATTATGTGTTTCCATTAAGTATTTTTATTTTATTTTTATTTTTTATTTAACCATTTTATTTATTCTCTGTTGTATTTTTCTTTCTAGGACTATTTTGTTTCAATATCCTGTAATATTTTGGGGAAAAAACTATCTCATATTAATAATGAAAGATTGGCAAATAAAATATTAATACTATTAAAGGTGAAGAAAATTAATTCAATTATGCAAATATCCTAATAAAATTCATGGTTGAGTAAAATTCAAAAATCAAATATTGATTTATTTAAAAAATAATTTATTTCAAAAGGTGATTTATTTAAAAAGTTGAACTATTTAAAAAGTTAATTTCACATTTTCATCTATGCCAGCAGCTGCATCATTGAGAATGCAGAGAACTTCAAAATTCTTGGGCACCATAAGAATACACTCAACTTGCTGTCTGCTACTGTTTGATTTTAAAAAATACAGACGATTCAGATTCAATAAAATTACTTTCAGATTCAGATTCAATGAAATAACTGACAAGTGATCAGCAGTATTTCAGCAGAAGTAGTCACAAGACTGGTTGAAGGAGTTATCCCTCCTGACCTTTACAGTGAAACTGTTTACATTTTGAAAAACAAATCACACCCATATTTTAATATTCTTCTAAATTCCAAACTCAGTACACAGTGATAAAGCAACATTTCAATTTTAATATGTAATATGGTATCACCTTCCCTGGCAACTATTTGTTCAGTTGCTTTTCTTTCACAAACAAGGAACAGGTGTTTATTTTTTCTGTGACCTTCAGAACAGTAATAATGTGTTTGTCATCATTCAGGACACAGCTTGTTATCTTTTATTTTTTCACTGGATAATTTTAAAATCAACATTTTTATTTAATTAATAAAATTTTAATGACATGTTTATTGGCTTTTACACCTGTTTGGGTGAGTTGACATACTAACACTTGGGAGGAATGGGATAACGGCAGGTTACACTATAACATAAATCACCACAACTAAATTTTACATGCATGAAGGGACACAAACATCACCATATAAAGTACCACATATACATCAACACCACTTTGTATACATGATACGAACATCACTATATATATATATATATATATCACAAACATACACATATTACACAAACACCACCACACACAAAAATGTAACACCTATTTACAATTATACAAATCATTTATAAACACTATAAACATAATTGCCACATGTACAAATCATCCAAACAAGCAAACAAACAAACAAACACAAACCCCCACACACACACACAGCTACTCTAAGTGAAAAAAGTGAAGTATCATCAGATCTGGGAAAGAGTGCATAAATACAACCATCCTCTGATGGTAGCCATTTTGCACAAGACTGAGATACTGCTGAGAGCATCCCTGCTCATTATGGTTTACAATTAGGTCATGAGATGTCCTACTGTCCTACTTAGTACTGTTAGTATTTGGGTTATGTTCAATTAGAAATGAGAAGAATGATGTAAACTAAGTAAATATTGTAGAGGAAGAAATATAGAGAAAACAATGAAAAATGTTAAACAAGCAAAAATATTAGCGGAAACAACATGCAGCACACAGGTGATTTAATAGATTATTTTAAATGTAAAAATAGAAAATTAAAAAGAACTAAGTGTCTGCTAACAGGATTAATAGAAACAAAAAATTAATACAAACAAAAAATTAGAAAACTACATCAATAACACTAGTATTAGTAATGTTATAAACACAAGGGATAATGAAAGACAGTCAAGAAGTGTTAAGATTTTAAAAAAAAATTAATAACTCAATATTAGTAACACAAAAACAGCAAAATATTAATGTTAGAGAGAGAAAATTAAAAAAGAAAATATTAGTATGGTTAGCTTTCTACCCTATAAAACATGATAATGCACCCTTTAGGAGCTCATGGGCCAGTTGGCTTTCCCATCAATGCCCTGGTGCCTGGAGCAGTTGCATATCCCTTCTCACTGCCACCAGGCCCAATCTGCTAGTGAATCCACTGTGACCCGAGGATCATCTAGTGAAACTCCCAACATACACCTGGTAGGGTCTTCCCCTCCTCTTGTGTCCCTACTGAGGTGTATCAGCTGGAGAGAACAGTGAAGAGGTTGTTCTGGATGTCAACCTGGTTTTGCCAGCACATTCACATGAGCAAATTCCATCAGAATGCAAAGTTGTGCACTACAGCATATATAAAATGTAGTCACATGAGGTTATAAGTGAGTGCCAGAGACAAGTCTGAGAGGGGTGCAGAGAGCGAAAGAGATGTAGGGAGACATAAAGGAAGAGAAATAACAGGAGAGAGATAAGGACAATCGAGAGGGACATAGAGGAAATAAGAGAAAAATAACAGAGAAAAGGGGACAATGAATAACATAAGGGTGTACAAATAAAGAAAAAGAAAATGAGGAGAAAGAGTGACAAAATGGTGTACAAATGAAGAGTGACAAGAGGGTGGTACAAATGAAGAGTGACAAGAGGGTGGTATAAATGAAAGAGTGACAAGAGGGTGGTATAAATGAAAGAGTGACAAGAGGGTGGTATAAATGAAAAATGACAGTGTGGTACAAATGAAGAGTGACAAGAGGGTGGTACAAATGAAGAATGACAAGAGGGTGGTATAAATGAAAGAGTGACAAGAGGGTGGTATAAATGAAAAATGACAGAGTGTGGTACAAATGAAGAGTGACAAGAGGGTGGTACAAATGAAGAAAGAGTTACAAGAGAGAGTAAAGGGGGAGGTAGAACGACCCCCATGTGACAGAATATCAAGAGAAAGACATTTGTTTTTGTCTACAGGATGTCCACAAAATCATGCATCATAGGAAAATAGTATATTTTATGTGAATTACAACTTTACAATCAGGTGGATCGAAGAAGAACTGTGAAATTAGCACTTAGATCCCCATACTTATACCCTATGGGATTTTTCACTAGTCAGAGATATTGAAAATAACTTATTCAGTGAAACTAACACGTTTACAATAAATTAAAGTCAGCTTCACAAGCCTGGGTATGTTGAGCAAATTTAAAAGAAAACTGCTTTTCCATGTACTACAGGTTATATATTGGTAGGATGCCCTTTGGACAAATATTTTAATATTCTTAAAAATAAATTTTGCTTTTCCTGTGATGTGTAACTTTGTGGACACCCAATAATAACAGCAATAAAAAATGAGTGAATTCTAACACTGTTTTAATGCAGCATATAATTGCTCTGAAGTAAACCCTCCACACTTTAAGGATCACATTATCAGATGTATAAACAGGATTGTGGAATTTACAAAAGTTGGGATAATTTAGTAGAAATAAAAAATGGGCTAGGTTTATGACAAAAACAATGGCAGTGATAGTAACGTCTACAACCTGATTTGATCTCTCTGACATAAATTGAGCAGCACATGCAACAATCACAATAATAATGAGCTGCCAGCTATGACACTAAAATTGTACTTTAGACTGTCGACAACAAGCAATAGATCTTTAAGCTCAGAACAGGTATACCAGGAAAATATTGTTGGAACAGTAGTTCTATACTACAGTCTTGCCAATTAGCATATTTTGGGAGTTTTACATGTTTTGGGGGTTTTACACTGCAAGAGAAAATGAACATGTTTCAGGGGGTTTACACTGTGAGAGACAATGAGATTGTTTTGGGGTTTTTACACTGAGAAACAATGAGCATATTTTGGAGTTTTATGCTGCATGCGAGACAATGAGCATGTTCTGGGGCTTTTATACTACGAGAGAGAGAATGGTTTGTTTTTGAGTTTTCACACTGTGAGAGAGACAAGGGGTATGTTTTGGGGGTATTACACTGTGAGAGGCAATAAGCATGATTTGGGGTTTTTACACTATGAGAGAGACGATGTTTTTGGGTTTCACACTTTTAGAGACAGTGAAAAATGTTTTTGGAGTTTCTACACTGCAAGAGAGACAAAAAGTATGTTTTGGGCTTTTTGTACTGAAAGAGTTATGGGGAGACAAGAAGTTCTAAAGAGAAACAGGGGAGCAGTAATACACTAAACATACAAATTTGTGAGGGTTTCTGGGAATTTTGAACACATTTTGATGTATTTGAGATATTAATGTCTACTGAACACAAAAGTGTGGAGAGTTTAAATATTCAATATTCTGAATATAAATTTAAAAGATTCACCATATTAAGGATATAAACTATTAATTTTTTAAGACTACTTTCATTTATCTCCATTGCAACCGCATATATTTACATTAAATTATACTTCTATATTAATGCCATTTGACAATTCTTTTGATGGAAACGTCAAATGTATTTAATATTTTTATCTATTCCTTCTGTGTAATTCACATACTGCGTTTAAAAATGCATATTAACATTATTGTGTTAATGCCACTGTACAGTTACTGCTAATAATTTC
Organism: Sinotaia quadrata; assembly: GCA_028829895.1. NCBI lineage: Eukaryota > Metazoa > Mollusca > Gastropoda > Architaenioglossa > Viviparidae > Sinotaia > Sinotaia quadrata. The sequence goes on along the minus strand of CM054177.1, from coordinate 61,610,800 downwards.
AGTTTTATTTAATTATTTATTGTGATTATACATTTTTACATAACACCACACTATTGTCTCGGTTACTTTTCCTGAAAGATGCATTAAATGCAGGTCAAATTAGACTTCGCCTCCCCCGAGGGCGGTTGAGGGCGTGCGCCAAACTAGTGCGACCTGTTTTACCCCCTTCCGCCAGCCCTCTTGCCCTCATCCCCAGATGCAGCCCAAGACTGAGAACATCGAGCAGATGAAAGGTCTATTGCGGCTTCTGGGGTGAGTGAGAGCGTTAACAGGTCAAATGTTGCGAAAACTGTACAAAATAAAACACCTTATTTTGTGTTTGTCGTTTGGCCTAGATCTTGCTTCGTTTCATTCATAACCGAAGGACATGATTTGTTAGTCACTCAGTAGGTATTTTTGTCGCACGCTGTCGTGTATCTCACCGAACTATTAATAGAGCTTGATGATCAATAACAGGAAGAAGCGTCTTGTACAGAGAGGGTTCACTCACACATTAACTTATGCATGTATTTACTAAATTTCTTTGATTCTAAAGTAATCTGTTAAGACTTTTAAACTTCAAACCGTGACGTCAGTTCATGCAGGGCTAATTAAAGTACTGGAGTAGGATAGGCTTTGCCACGTCAAATTCCAGTGCGTAAAGTGAGCTGTTCTTTGTGATTCAGCCGTATACTTAGCAGTGCTTCGGGCCAAACCACTGAGCCCAGTGGGCCAAACACAAAACGTAATGACCGAGATAAAACACAACACACTTCCGGAAACAACGCTGGTCAACAAAGGGGTCGTTTAAGTAGCATATTTTTGATTTAGGATGGCTGGATTGATAAGTGAACAGATAACAACGATCGAAAAGAATTACCGACGACAGACAGATTTGCATGCGTCGTGATGTTTTTTTTGTGATAGTATGTGAGAGTGATGCAGGTAAGGTCGTCATAATAAGTAAACTGTACAGTTAGTTTGCTATGACACGAGAGCGCTGTATCTGGTCAGTCATATTACTGTGTGCTATATAATATAGGAGTAGCTTTGTATCTATCTGGTCGCTTTACTGTGTGCTATATAATGTAGGAGCGCTATATCTGGTCGTATTACTGTGTACTATATAATATAGGAGCTTTGTATCTAAATGGTCGTATTACTGTGTGCTGTATAATATAGAAGCGCTGTATCTGGTCGTATTACTGTGGGGAGAGCGCTTTTTAGTTCAAATACAGGTACATACATTTAGTTTAAACACCATTCTTCCCCATTACAAATGCAACCTTAGTTCATATACACATTTTTTAAGTGAAACACACAACCTTAGTTCAAATACACACCTTTAACTGAAACACACAACCTTCGTTCAAATACACACCTTTAATTGAAACACACAACCTTAGTTCAAATACACACCTTTAACTGAAACACACAACCTTAGTTCAAATACACACCTTTAACTGAAACACACAACCTTAGTTCAAATACAAAACGGTAAATTATATTCATATTTAGTACAAATTTAAAACGGTAAACAACAGTAAGATTTAGTACAAATATACAACATTAATTTAAATAAAGAATTTAAAACTAGTCAGATTTAGCTCATTTTAATAAACACCAAGTTACAGTAAACCCACCGACGGAGGACGGTTGAGTGTGTGCGCAGACTGGTGGGAACTTTTCACCCCCTTCCGCCAACCCTCCATTCCTCCACCTCGGGACGCAATGTGAGGCTGTGGGGTCCCACTGGAGCACTCCAGATCTGATAACGTCAATGATCAACGCAAGCTCCAGTAGTGACGTTAAAACGATAGCGTAACCACCACCACCTCCAAGTTATAGTAAGAATATTTTAATTTTTAAAAAGCCAACTTAGTTCAATGTACAACTTTAGTACACACACACACACACACACACACAGGACACCAAGCCAATGTCAGATTTAGTACAAACAACAATTTGGTACAATGAACAACCTTAGAACACATACAATACGCCAAACTACAGCCAGATTTAGTAGAAAAAGAAACTTCGTAAAAATACACATCCGTAGCATATAAACACAATACCAACGTACAGCCAATTTAGTAGAAAAAAACAACTTCGTACAATACACAACCCTAACAACAGACACTGAATCTGAGATACAGGCACTGACGAATGACTTTTGGTGCGAGGCCTAGATAACAGTTCTTTGTGTAGTTAGCACTTGTATAGAACAAGACTTATTGGTTATGACCCACGTCAGACATTTCTACTTAAGATACATTTCAGTAATTATATCTTTTCTAAGTTATTTTTCTGTTAAGTTCTAATTTGAGTCTGATTAATGACCAGTCGAATGTGAGTTTCAAACGCAGATTGCAAATTTAGGATTCTAGCTGCAACAGGGACCAGTCGGCAAGTCATGAAACTCTAGTTTTGAAAAAAAAAAAAGTAAGTATATCCAGCTATGGGTAGGAAAAGGGTTCAAGTCTCAACAATAAGTTTGCATTATATCGACTAAAAGAATGTAAAGTGCCAGATATTGGATTTGATTGATGAAAGTGTTGCTGAAGACAGAATGTAAAGGAATATTTTCAGAATATATATCTGTATACCTGTTTTCGCACAATTGCAAACGTAGCAGTGTATAAGTTTGAGTGTGTATGTGAGTTTGTGGGTGTATGTGTTCGTGTATGTGTGTGTGTGAACAAAACAAGTGCATGTAATATACTTAAGCATTACAGATTTGTAATTACCATTTTACTTTCTTTAATTATGAATTAAATAATGATGCAGTATAACTGAAATATTCCAAAGATCCAAACTAACTATCACTGACTGCATAGATCATCATCTTTTGCAGGTGGAGCTTGTCTCAGTGTCCTGCAATATCATTTCCACTCAGAATTATTTTCGTGAAGATTTTTCAAAACATCATCCAGTTTTATAACCGTCTTTTGAAACACAAGAACAAACTTTAGAACTATTTTGTATATTTGCAGGAAACGGTCCACACACAAATTTTAGAACTATTTTGAATATCTGCAGGAAAGGGTCGACACACAAACTTTAGAAATATTTTGTAAACCTGCAGGAAAGGATCGACACACAGTAACTGCATCATATTTCAACTAAGAGGAAAATGGCAGAAGTAGGACAGGTGAAAATGTTCCCTAAGGACACCGCCATTGCTGAACTTTACAAAGCACATCCCAGTCTTTGGGAGGACTTCAGAAAAATGGTGGAACTGGTGGATCAAATTAAAAAAGACTCGTGGGCCTACGCCACGCTGGCCTCCGGACTTTTGGACCTCATTTTTAGCATACAGAAACACTCGGATGATCGCGACCTTCAAGTGGGTCTGGGGAGATTTGCAGTCGCCACTGAGTTTGTTGAGACGTGTGTCGAATTCCATCGCCAGATTATGCGAGAGAGGAATCTGGAGTACGTCACAGAGTTTGCCTTCCATGATTCCGATTGTGAAATGCAATGTCTGTACCTCGCTGAAAGTATTTTTCTCACCCTCTCCTGTTTCGGGATGGAGTTTCGTCTTTGTCTGGCACAGACGGGAATTCTTCGGCAATTTCTCGAGAATCTTAAGCATATACAACATCTTTCAGCAGAATGTTTGGTAAGGTGATGTTTTCAAAGAGCGCACAATTATTTAAAATGCAGAATTTTTACAGTGTAAAATTATTGTCTAAGCCATATTTATTTTAAAATCTAGAGTAATTATTCGTAAGGCGGCATTTAAAAAAACTTGTGTAATTATTTAAAAGTCAGTATTTTTTAAGCGTACATACTATTTTAAAGTTTGTGTAGTTAGTGTTGATAAAGCGGTAATTAAAACCTTGAGCAATATTTAACTAGGCGGTATTTTAAAGTCTCTCTAGTTAGTGTTGATAAAGCGGTAATTAAAACCTTGATCAATGTATGACTAGGGGGTATTTTAAAAGCTTATGAAATTCATGAATAGGCAGTAACTTTAAAGCTTGTGTAATTATTGACTAGGCGGTGTTTTACAATCTTCTGTAAAAATTACTAAAGCAGTATTTTGAAAGGTTGTATAATTACGGACACGATAGATTTTTAAAAGCGTATGTAATTATGAATAAAGTGATCTTTTAAAAAGTATGTATAATTATTGGTAAGCCGGTATTTTTAATTTTTGTATATTATTGGTAAAGTGTATTTTTATGCATGTATAATTATTGGTAAGGCGTATTTTTAAAGTTTCTATAATTAATTATTGGTGAATTGATACTCCATAAAGTTAGTATAATTATTGGCGAGTTGATTGATACTCCATTAAAGTTAGTATAATTATTGGCGAGTTGATTGATACTCCATTAAAGTTAGTATAATTATTGGCGAGTTGATTGATACTCCATAAAGTTAGTATAATTATTGGCGAGTTGATTGATACGCCACAAAAGTTAGTATAATTATTGGCGAGTTGATTGATACGCCATTAAAGTTAGTATAATTAAGTGTAAGACGATGCGATATCGTAACTCTAAAATGGTGGGGTAAGTTTTGCTAATTATTAAATTTAAATTGACCAATAGGTGCACCTTCCATGGATATTAGTATTGGGTGCTGCCCATCATGACTTGTGATAAATGGGTTTCACTGGTCATAGTGGTCAGTATCTCCTACCATTTATGGTGGATAGGCCAACGTGATCTTCCCATTGTTCTGTACACTGGCTATCCCAGGTGGCAGTTCCAATATCCATATAAGTGGTAATGGGGTCTGGCTCTTGAGACCCATGTCTCATCTTGTTTTTTTGTTGACATATCTCCTCTAAGTTTTGGAAAGACCACGCTTAAGTTCTTTGTGCCACGCCTTCGTGCCTAATGCATAAAATTGATCACGCTTGTTATGGTGGTGATTGGTCTGGGCCTGTCAATCATAATTAGAGAGTTGGGGACTGGTTTAACAGGTGTACTGCTCTGGTCCTGCTGGTCTCCTTCTAGCTGTCAGGTTCTCTCTTGCCTGTCTCCATCCACCCGACCTTGCAGGACCTCTTTCCGGGTTGCTAGACAGGTTCTTATCTCCTTCTCCTACCACCTGGTTGGTCCATCATTTGGACACGTATACCGAGATTGACTGTCATAATTACTTCATGAGGTGCCTGGTGCAAACCATGACGCGTTCCTACCCCACGGGTTTGGATGTTTGAGTCCACACTCGATGGAAGAATCCTCATTTCTTTCAGGCCAGTGATCTTGTAGCTGTCTTGTATTTGCAGCCCCCCCCCCCCACAGATATGGCATTCCAATAATGATTGGTAGGTGCAATCTGGCAGGCATGCAGTAGGGACTCCCTTAGACTCATATGCTGGGTGTACAGTGACCATGACGATGATTACTTCTTGTAGTGAGCCACATGCCAGTCTGATGTATTGACATTCGCCATTGAAATCTTCTGTTCAGGCTAGGTGGGGTATAGTTACCATCTCAGTTTGCACCGAGTGTTAGGGAGAGCTTGGGCTCTCTATCCATTCACAGTGATCTCGACCAGGCTGGTCCAATCGGGTCCCACCACACTAACATTTGCAGGGCAGTTCTTGCTGTAGTGCCCTTGTTGATGACACTGGAAACATAATGATTGGTTCATTCCTCATTAGACTCACGCTTGATTGAATCTTTGGGTTAGTGTGGCACACCCTGCAGCACATGGCCCAGACAAGGTGCAAGAATTCGATCTTTGGCACTCCTCAACTGGACTGCTGTAGTTCGACGATCTCGTGGTGCAGTGCCATCCGTTGTGGTTGTGGCTGCTGCTCTGTTTTGTTCCCCACCTCCATCTTCATTCCATTGACTAATTCATATCTGTCCATTCTTCTAATGTCATTGCGTGTCTCACTTTGGTGTAGATAAGTAGTACTATCAACTGTCCTCAATGAAGTGGTCCACGATGTCAGCTGCTGTCCACTTGTCCTTTGTCTTGTGTTTAATCTCTACCTCTAACCACCTAGTCAGTAAATGGTCGAGATTGTTGGCAGCCTGTTTGAATATCTCAGACTGTTGACGTTTGCACGTCTGAAACTGACGTCTGTGAGTTTCAATAGTCACTTTGTAGTAACTTAGTTCATTTTTGCTATAATTGTACCCGGATGAAAAAATCAACAAAGTACAATATGTACAAAATATTCATAAATAATTTTGATGAAAAATATGTATAATAAGAAATAAGCCAGAAAGACAATTAATTGATAAGCCAAAACAGATGTGGGCATGATGTTTTATTGGGGGGGTGGCAAGATGTTAAATCTCCACCACCCAGGCTAACCCGAAATGCACCTTCTGGCCAGTCACACATACTGGAAGATATGTAGGATAGAACATAAAAGAATGACAGACTAGATTAAAGCTCAAAGCCCCCTCCCCCCAACAGAGCCAGGAATATTAAATAAAGGTGACAGACTAACAACAAGTAATATGTAGGTAAGTCTTCCCAACACTAGTGGTCTAAGTATCAACAATTAATATATTTAAAATATAAATAAAAACAGATCTGGTAGTTATATTTAGTTATAAACCGTGTGTGTCAGAGTAAATTTGCCTATCCCTATTTTTAGACTTAATTGTTATATAAATTGTTAAATTGTCGAAGTGACCCGATCTTGGGCACTCCTTATGATGGTACTTTTGTAAGTGTCAGAGTTGGAGTAAACAACTCAAGTTGAGAATATGCTAGAAATTGCTGATGCAATCCAAACCAGTTCCAACTGGATAAGTAGCTTTTAGTATCCAATTGTTAAGATTTACGAGAATGAGACCAACCAATGGGCTGAGATCAAAAGTTTACCTGCTGTAGAGAATTCTATTGTCTAATCACTTGAAATTTTTTTTGGCAAGAAGTCCAGTTTGGAAGGTTTCTGTTAATTTAATGGTGAGTTAATTTACTCATTGAGAGAGAATGGACTTTGAAATATTTTGTGATCTGTTATCCTTGCGTTTTACATAGAGATGTATTATGTGAGTAGACTATTATTTCTACAAATTGTGAACTATGATGCTTATATGCAGTATGCTAAATATTTGACATTGTTTCTAGTGAACCCATTCATAAAACTATTACGCTGTATTTATTATACTATATGCATGTATCAGGCTACTAAATACTTTTGCAGGAAATTATAAGTTGAGACTTGAATGTAAGAAAGAATGGAGTTAAAAATGAATAAACTGGAAACTTAGCATTTGTCTCCTGATTATATTTTACAGGGAAAAAGCAGCCTTTCCTTTACCTGAATCTCCTGGTTTACTGTGGTAAACATGAGAAGTATCTACTGCATTGTGTAAGTGTAACTGCACTCCATTGATGTATGGTGGCAAAGTATGCTGACTACATCAAGCTATTTCTGAGGCAAGGAAGTTAGTGGAAATTGCTACTATTGTTGTTCTGCCTGAGGGAACTAATACAGCAGAGCACCAGGTGGCTTTGAGTGAATAGTGGCTAGTCAGTGTTCTTCAATGTGAGGAGGGAATTTCATGGAATAGAAGGTAATAATGTGAACAATAAACTTGTGACTTTGTTACAAAAAGTGCACAAAAGACTATTGAGACAGCACCTATACCAGGTTATGTACAAACCATTATTGCTTATCTCTAATAACTCCATTTCTGTTCTCTGATAAAAACTATCCTTTGAGTTGTATTGACACTAATCTATTGAGTTGTGTTTTAGGATATAAGACTGTATAGGTATTAAAATTATTCTAATATGGTTTTGTGGAAATATTGATGTCAAGTAATCTTTTTCATTGTATTTGTTATATGTATATTTGCTTGTTAAATTTATTGACTTTCTTACAAATATTGATAACCTTATTTTGGAGAAGAAAGTGGATGAAATGGGGCTCGTTTAATATAGATTAAAGTTAATGTAATTATTAGCAAGCCAGTTCAATGTACACCATTAAAACTAGTGTAAGTATTAGTAAGGTGGTTAAATGTACACCTTTAAAACTAGTGTAATTATTAATAAGGTGGTAAAATGTACACTATTAAAACTTGTGTAATTATTAATAAGGTGGTAAAATGTACACTATTAAAACTAGTGTAATTATTAATAAGGTGGTAAAATGTACACCTTTAAAACTTGTGTAATTATTAATAAGGTGGTAAAATGTACACCTTTAAAACTAGTGTAATTATTAATAAAGTGGTAAAATGTACACTATTAAAACTAGTGTAATTATTAATAAGGTGGTAAAATGTACTCTATTAAAACTTGTGTAATTATTAGGTAGACGGTGCAATGACAACTATTAAAACTACTGTAATTATGTGTAAGACGGTTCTCATAAAGCTAGAATAAGTATTGTTAAGATATTTTTTTAATTGAAATTCTAGTAAAGGTAAACTGGGTTACATTATTATAAAGCTGACATAATTACATGTATTGAGCAGGTGGTACTTTATAAAGTTTATAATCTTTTCCATATCTCCTAATTTGTAAGAGCTAGTCTTTATTTAATCAGCCTACAATTTATGCTTGTCACATTCTGGAATTTAAAATCAACGTAAAATCAATCAAATAAATTCTTTTACACAGGTAAAGAAGAATAAGTAATTTTATAAGCTTTGCTGCAGGAAGACAGACTAAGAACTAGATAATAAAATGGGAAATGGTTTGCTGATTGATTTCTAGATATATAGGTAACTGGATCTACTGGAATGAGCAAAAACAAAATTAAATATTTGTTAAAATCTGAGACAGCTTGAGTGGTCTAGGCTCCAGTGTAGTGGCTAAAGCATTGACAGGAAATAAATACATAAACTGGCTCCAGGTTTTATTCTTGTGTTATTATTTTGTGGGCATAACAAAAAGTAAAGTAGTGCTTGGTTGCAATTTTAGCTGTATGTATTGTTGTTTAATTGTGGGCGTCACAAAGAGTAAAGTAGGAACCATTACGAAATGTATACACACTTGTTCCTACTTTAAGCCTGTGTATTGTTGTTTGTTTGTTGGTGTCACTAGGAGTCGAGTAGTGTGTTTGTGCACTCTATAGGCACTATTCAGAACTGTAGTCGCCACCCGGATGTTTTGCCCACCCTGAGAGAGATGGATGTCGTACAACATGTCACACCTTTCGCAAAGAAAAGCAGTCCAAGTATGTCACGCACCAGTTAATATGCTGATGTCATTCGAAAGTGTCGTTTGTTCACTCGCTTACTGACTCATTAACTGACCGACTGACTGGCTGACTCGCTCACTCACACCCACTTTTATTATTATTTGCTTTACATATTTCATCTTTATTAAATATCACTTATAAAAAATTACATTAGTACTGTTATTATTTCTGTTTGCTTTGACTACTTTCTCCCTCCATAATGTAATATTCACACTGACTACTGTCCAGCTGTTTGAAGTATATTTCCAAATGCTGACACTTACAACGTCCACTAAAAAAAAAAAAAAAAAACGGAAGAGACAATATCTGTGAACAAAATTCCAACAAGAGGAACCATAAATTGCATGATATCACCTTAACAATACACTGTTTTAAATGCACTGCACTACCACACATATTATTTTTAATGTACTACCTACACACTTTTTTTAACCCTATGCACTGTTTTTAATATATTTCCGTACACACTGGTTGTCATACACTACCCTACAAAACTGTTTTTAAGATACTCAGTAC